>ML380389.1:122360-251027 GCA_005239525.1 Nicotiana knightiana | reverse complement strand
GAGAGAGAGTGCATATTTAGGTAATTGTTTGAACAACACCACTCCCAGAGTATAGACGAAAGTCATAACCGAGGGTTTAGAGGTTGGATTAGAGATAACGATACTTCGGGTGCAATCTATGTGAACTGTAATGCAATCTAGCTAGCGTAACTTGAGAGAGTGCGTCTAGTAAATTATCGTAATTACTTGAGAAAGATTTATGGTAGATAGAGCGTTCATGATCGATAGAGATGATTAATCAAGCTATACGAATATCCGAGAAGTAAGTTCACCAGCGGAGGAAACTATAACCTTAGATTTTATTACAATTGTTTATACCTTAGTATAGTTAATCTTTACTTTTAATATTTAGTATTAGTAACTTAAACAACATCAGGTGACAGCTGATTATTAATTTAAACAGCCTGCTTGATACGTCAATTCCCTGAGGGATCGACTCTGGGCATAATACCCCAGGATTATATTTGCAATGCCCGTTTAGTCTTTATAGAAGACATAGTTGAGCGTGATCAATAACCTGCTCTGATACCAATTGATGTTCTATGCGCCAATACAACACAAGATGGGGGGTGATTTGTGTGATGTTTGATTTTCGCGTGCACTAGTTATAGAAGAACCAGGCTCTTCTATGTGTTCCAACTCCTACAGTCTGCGGAATAATAAATACAGAAATTAAAGAACACAGAGATTTTTACGTGGAAAACACCTGGCTCAAAAGGTGAAAAAACCACGACCTACTTCCCAGTAGGATTTTCCCAAAACTCTTTACTAAATCAGTAAGCACAACAACATTTACAAAACTCTTTGTAAACCTAAGGATTACCTCTAATCCCTTTGTGACAAACTAGCCTCTAGCTATTTGCGACAAACTCCAAGTTAACTATAACTTGAACACACAGTACCTATTACAAATGCTTCTAGATAAAGCTCAAAGGTACAAGTTGAAATCACCTACTACAAATAAACTAGACTAAAGGACAACAGTTGGAAGTGGTTCTTCTAGCTGGTTCAAGTAGCTTCAGAGTCGCACACTTAATTCTCACACGAACTGCTTGCAAAATTACCTTGCTAATGTTGCTTTCAATTCTTGTTTAGCTTCTCCTTTTGTGCGTACCTGTACAATAAGAACACTGAGCAATATATAGGATTAGTAAACAAGAGATTTACTAGAATTATGATGTTACTCTTCCTTGGTGGAAGAGTTCTAGTTAATCTCAACTTCTTAAATCCTTCCTTATCTTGATTATGTTCTTACTGAATAAGGGGTCCTTCTCCTTACCATTTTGCAATCTTTTCGATCAGTAGATATCTCTTTAATTCACAGATTTTGTTTATCTTCTGCGTGTGCACCTCACATGCCTTTAACTCTGCATGTGTCTATGTCTCTAGCGATGGACCTGGTTCAACTTTGAGTTCCTTTGTCAATCTTCAAAATCATTTAGTTTCTTGGGCCAACAATCCTCAATAGCACATCATGTTTTCTTGAACTTTATTTCATATCCTGAGTCACATAGCTGACTTATACTCAGAAGATTGTAGTTAAGTCCATCAACGAGATAAACTTCAGTGATATCACAGTTGTTATTAAAAGCAACTGTTCTGGTACCGACTATCTTTCCGTTTAATTCATCACCAAATCTGGCACTTCCTCCATCTATTTTTGTAACTTCCTTAAACAAATTTTTGTCACCTATCATGTGACTGGAACACGCACTATCCAAGTACCATTTTCCTTTGTGACTCCTTATGTGGTGTTCCTGCAAAACATAATTATCACTTCCTTTTAGATACCCAAGCTTGCTAGGATCCTTTTTGGTTAGTGTTTCTAGATTCAGGATTGTTTTTAGGTTTCCAAATCCATCCTGAGACTTTTGACTTACGAAATCGACAAAAGGAATACTTATGTCCACTTTTATTACAGTATTGACACGTGGGACTTGATCAATTTTTGGATCTCCCATTTGTGTTAGTACTAGTGGACTATGTTCTAGCTGGTCCTTCTCCAGTTGACTTATAAGTCGCCTAGTTCGACTTTACATAACTATGACTGGTGGATTTGCGCATATCATTGAGTTGCACATGCAATTCATCAAACTCATCTTGAAGTACTTCTTGTTCAATCTCGCATACTTTAAGCTTGAGTTTCCAGTCTTTTATTTCTCTATTGAGTCTCTTTATTTCATTCATCATTTTTTGAGACTCTTTAAAAGTAAGGTCAAGAATATCCTACAATTCATTACATCTTTCACAGTTATAAGGTCTTACCTCGCTTGTTTCACCTCGTGCCATGAAAAAATTCTCATATCTGACGACAATAAAGAGCATTATTCGATATCTTATTGGAACTGTCTCACATGGATTATGGTATCCACGTACTAACTTTTTTAAATTAGAAGGTTTTCAGATGCTGATCTTGCAGGTGATAAGGAAGACAAAAAAACACAAGTGAAACATGTCAATTACTTGGAAAATCATTGATATCTTGGAATAGTAAAAAATAAGGATCAATTGCATTATCCACGACTGGCGCTGAGTATATCGCTATTGGACACTGTTGTGCAACAACTACTATAGATGTCTCATCAACTTGGTGACTATGAATTATCTTTTAAACCTATACCAATTTTCTGTGATAATTCTAGTGTTATATGTCTCTCTAAAAACCCTGTGCATCATTCTAGGGCAAAGCATATAGACATCAAGCATAATTTTATTAGAGATCATGTCCTTAAAGGAAACATAGAGCTATCTTTTGTTGGAACTACTGATCAATTAGCGGATACTTTTAATAAGCCTTTATTCGAAGAAAGATTTTTCTCTTTAAGAGAATTACTTGGCATTATTTGCATTAGTCATTAATATTAGGACCTATGTGCTATTATTGTTTTTTGTATACCTAATGTTTAATTCTTTTTGTAATCATTAATTGCACCTCCGATTTCCCTTTCTTTTCCTCTCTTTTCACATCAGTTGCAGAGTTCAAAGAAGGAAAACCAATCATCACGTCTGATCAACTGACACCCCTTCCTTTTCTGTACTCAACCGTCATAAACCCTTTTTTTAATGCCTGAAACCTCTTTTCAATCTCCATCGTCTCCGTCGCCTAGAAACCCTTCTCATAAGCTTTATCCAACCAAAATTCTTCAATGGAAAAACACCCTAAAAATTCCTCTGCCTCTAGCAAAAGGAGTACTCGCTCCAGAGCAAAACCCCCTTCTCATCCTCCAGAACAAGTAGACCTAGGGTCCGATCACTCTGAAGGTTTTGCCTCTTCTCAGGCTAATCTGTTAGACTATTCTCACACTTTAGGAGAAAAATCCTTGGGAAGAAGACCTATGGAAAAACCCCCCGTATCCTTTACTCCAAAGAAGTCAAAAATAGATCTCTTCAGTTCCTTAGAGTATGACCTAAATTTCTGGGATTCTCCAAATATGGATTTTTTCATCGCTTTGAAAGACAAGCCTATCGATCATGGGAGGGTAGTCAACCTTGATGACATGGAAGCCCTAAATTGTAAGGTAAAAGATCTGTTTGTTTATCAAAGCCGGTCAAAATTCTTTTCCGTTCCTCCGCCTAAAGTCTATGAATCCCTAGTGAGAATGTTTTATGCTAATCTTCGCTCTAGTAAGTCTGATAAGTTGGAGTCCTTAGTGTTAGGAAAGCGTATTGTTCTTGATTGTTCCATGTTTGATTCAATCTTTCAGTGTAAGTGTTCTGGTTTCCCCATGCTTCTCAAAAATTCCTGCCCTGATGATTCTGAAATTTCCTTTGATCAAGCTAAGCGGTGTATTGCTGAGTGTCCATCTGAATGTCTCCCAAACTAGTTAGGTCCAAGTGATGTTAGTTTTGAAACTCATTTTCTGGCCCACATTGTCGCAACTACTCTGCTTCCTCGTACTGGCTCTTTTTCCACCTTCTCTCAAAGAGATACTTTTCTGGTCTATTACCTTGTGACTAAACTCAAGATCAAGGTGTCCTCCCAGGTCATCAATTTTATGATTGAAAGTGCTGATGATCCCACTAGTCTACCCTATGACATGGCCATCACTCACATTCTGAAAGCTCATAATATTTTCATTTCTGAATATCCCTTTATCTCTATTTCAAAATCTTACAATTTCAGAGCTTTTGCGAGTATGGGGTATATGTGTGTGAAGGGCTCGTGGGTTAAGAAACAAGAAGGAGAGGTCAAGCATGCTCAACCTGATTCAAAGTCCAAACCCTCTGTTTCCCATCCTAGCCCCAGTGATCCTGACCTTGCTGAAAGCTAGGTGCCATTGACAAACAACTGTCTGCAATCAAAGATCTTCTCGCTGATACTCAGTCCACTATTGGAGACATTCATGCTATCTCCAAAGAAACAGGGTCTGATGTTTCCAAGATAAGAGTTTCAGTTCTCAGAGTTAGGGAAAACAGTGTCAAGGCATTCAAGGAGGTACACGACAAGCTTGATGGAGTGACTGTTTCAGCCAATGCTAGCTTTGATCAACTGAAGGAGGTGATTTGCAACACTCTTACCTATTTACTGCATCGTTAATGTGGATGTTTAAGACAATTTTTTTTGCTGTGGATAACGAGTCGTTGGATGATTTTTCTGTTTTTCTTTTGTTTTGCCATAACTTTGCAGGCATATCATGCTATAAATCCTATTTTAGTATGTAGTCTGTTTTATTATCCCCTATTTGTTGATGTCAAAAAGGGGGAGAAAGGATATATGTATTCGTATAGGTACATGCAGGGAAAAGTCGACTAGAGGGTAAGTGCAGGTATAGATTAGCTGGCTAATAGAAGCAGCCCACAACACCTCTTGAGAAGGAGTCATAGATCCTGCAGAAGAAGTCAACTAAAAGAGTCTCAACACCTATAACCAGAGGATGTCAACTGCTCTCATTGAGGGGGAGTAAAATACAGGGAAGTCAACTGATGTTTATACATATATTATCTTGTCATCATCAAAAAGGGGGAGATTGTTAGGTCTAATTTTAATGATGAAATAATATATTTGTTCTTGGTATAGGAACTCAATGGAAGCATCCAAGATTGGAGAAATCAATCAAAGAGGATCAAGGAAAGCATCCAAGATTGGAGGAATCAATCAACGAGCATCAGGGATAATGTCCAAGACCGAAGGAGTCAATCAAGACAAAGATATCAATTCAAGATTGACGAAAGCAATAAAGAGTATCGAAGATCTTGTAAGATAATCAATCAAGTTGCTATTTCTGGAAGGACCAAGATTCAAGGAGGAAATCCGGCGCTATGAAGAAATGTACAAAGGAAGTCATTAAAGTCCTCTCATCAAGAAAGAGCCGCATCAGAATAACCTTATTCTTGGAAAGAATCATTTTCTTTCCAAGGATCAAATCTCTTGGGTTGGCAAATCTCTTCAGGAATCAGCCTCTTACAAAGTATTTATACACATCTTTGTACCTTAGCATCATATACTTTGATCGGACTAAACACCCTCTCTTTGTTCTACTGCAAACAAATATTGTAGCTCTACTAGATTTGCTGTGTAACAAGTTAGAGAAGAAAGAGAGAAAAACACTGGTGAGGCATTGTATCAAAGAGAAATGAGTGTCGCAGAAACTGAGCCATTGGTGTATACTACACCATTCACTGTGTACTCGAGAAACATATTCACTGAAAGAGAACTCCCTTGCAACCCAAGGGGAATGGACTAGGATTCACATTGAATCCGAATCAGTATAAAAATTTCGCTGTCTTTAATTCCTGCATTTTTTTCTGCATCTTAAATTCTACTATTCTTATTATATCGCAATTACATCTAGTCGACTAATTAGAAAACTAGTCAACTTATAGCGATTAAAATTAAAAATAGACAATTCACCCCTCCCCCCTTCCCCCTCTTGTACTTTCAGAGGAGATTCCATTGAGAATGTTTGAGTAAAATTATGGATAACGAGATTTCCATTGAGAATGTTTTAGGACCCATTTGGCCATACATTTTGTCAAAAGATATTTGAGTTTTTTTTGGCAAATACATGTTTGCCCATAAACTTGATCTACATTTGGAGATTCCCAAATCCCACCATCTAAATCCCAAAACCAGCTCGTTTTGGTCAAAATATCACTATTACGTTTTTTATCCCAAGCTTTGTATTTTACTCCATTCATTCCATTTTATGTGAACCTATTTTCTTTTTGGTGCGTTTCAAAAAGAATGATCAATTTCTAAATTTTGAAATAATTCAGCTTAAATATCCAATTCTACCCGTTATGAGAAGCTTTTACAACCACACAAATACTCTAGGCCCCTTTCTGACATGTATAAGACCATAAATTTCAAAAGTCTTCATTTTTTCTTAAACCGCGTGTCCAATCAAACAGGTTCACATAAATTGGAACAGAGGGAGTATAAAAGAGCCCACCATTTATTATTTTGTAATGATGCTGCTTCGTCTTTTCGGTCATCTGATAGTGTATTATGTAGTTCATTATAAAAATGATAATTTTGAACCAAATTTATTTATGTTCAGGATTATGGTCTGCGATAATATAATGAATGTTATTAATAAATGTACTGTTGGGTATTTGTGATAGTTTTTAGAACTTGTGGGTATAAATTATGTTTCATATTTTTAAAAAAAAAGTGAAATATGTTTTGAAAACTTATGTCCAAACACATTTTCATTTATTCAAACCAAACTTCACGCAAATCAAATTTTCAAAACAAATTTTAAAAATTTATGACCAAACGCTAGCTTAATCTATACTTTTTTGCTATAGTTGTAGTAATGTTTTTGGTATCATGCTTTAGACAAAGTGCTATGCGTGAGACCTAAATATATTCACCTTTTAAGAAGTTAAGTTTATCTTAATTTTTAATTATATTTGTTTTACAAAAATTGGTATTAGTTTAATATTAATTTAACTAACTAAGAAATAGATGTTTAATGTAGGGGATAGGGGGGTTTAAGTAACAGAAAGTGAAAGCTTGAAGTTACGGGAAAACCCACATGGAAATCCGGACAGAGGAGCAAATTGTTTACCTATACAGATCACTGTGCAAGTTTAATTGTCCATAGGGGTAAATTAGTAATTATAGGAATTGTATATACAAGTGGCGACAGGCTTACCATGCAAGTTTAATTGTCCAGAGTGGTAAATTGGTAACTTTCTCAAGTAAGTCGCCTGTACAAGTGGCACTTGCAAGTTTAATTGTCCAGAGGGGTTAATTGTAAATTTGGGAATCAAGTAGGTCGTACAAAGGGAATCAATAAAGCGTGAATCTTGCACATCAATGTTGATGATATTCTTTACAAAAGGTATGATCCTCTCTTTGAACTACATCTCTTCTTATTTATAAAGTACACGAGACATGAAATTCTAGATAGTATAACAAAAAAGTATATTCACTAGAATATTCTCTAGAAAATTTAAATCCTAAAGTTGGTCATCAATTTGTAGCGAAGGTGAATGCTCTTCATCGTCCTCGTCTTTTCTTAAACCATCTCGACCTTGATAACGATTTATCTTCCTCATCTGACCTCGATCTTTTGGGGTCAGGTTGACACGTCACAGTCTTCAAGGTTTTATCGGTGTTAAACGGGTCAAACACATAAAGTGAAGTTTTTCGCCCATTCATTTATAACCTCACATTTGCCACGCGAATACGATAGCCTTTGAGCAAAAATCAACCAAATGGTCAATGTAGTGTCACAGAGTTTTGCCGGGTATACATGCATACAAGATTTAAACTATTTGTACCATAACATAGCAGCTAGCACGAACTTTTATAGATAAATTGTTACTAACTTCAGAAGACTCCTTTCTGAGGTTAAATTTTGGAAGACTTTTAGGTTTCAAGATTTTTTTGTCCCTTGTCCACTAGTTGTAAATTTTGGACAAATCTCGCTGTGTAGTATTACTTATGTAGATTCTCATGTGGTACAAGGTTCCCTATTTGGTTCAGTTTGGTAGTTATGGTTTGTAAAGGTTTTTGGTGATTTGAATTGTAAATTTTACCATACACATTGAGTACTTGGTATTGATATGGTGGGATCGGGCTGCACGCCGCAACATGTGAAATAAGAGTGGATTGATGTGATGGAATAAGGGTGAATCTATACTGCACCGTGGGATCGAGTTACACGCCGCAACAAGTGAAATAAGGGTGGATGATTTTTGTGGAATAAAGGTGAATTATGCTACCGATATTGTTATATGATGTGATCGGGCTGCGTGCCGCAACACCCACACCCACACCCACACCCCCCCCACATATATATATATATATATATATATTCATTGTTATTAATGTTGTTACGAGAAAATAAGGCAGGATTATGTGATGTACAGTGAGATCGGGTTGCGCGTCGCAACAATCTATGTGTTTCTATTTCCCCTGAGTTGTGTTAGTTTTACGATACTTTCTTTTGAACATAAGGATTGGTAATTCTGAACGTAGCTGACTTAATTCCTGAAGTTGTAGCTTTTAATTTCAATTGACTGCTTATTGTCGTATTGTATTTTCTTTTCTATCTTTATCATATATTGCGTACAGGTTGTAGTGTGAGTGATTCACCTTTAGCCTCGTTACTACTTCGTGGAGGTTAGGCTCGGCACTTACAGAGTATATGAAGTTGGTTGTACTCATACTACACTCTGCACTCCTTGTGCAGATTTTTGCATTGGTCCCAGCTGATCGAGAGGCATAGCAGCTCGGACTGGTTCATTGGAGATTCAAGGTAGATATACTGGCGTCCGCAAACCTTGAAGTCCCCTTCTACCTTCCCCTATTTTTATTGTTTCCTTTGTTCAAACAGTTGTATTTCTTTTAGACTTTGTTTGTAGAAAATCCTAGAAGTTCGTGAATTGTGACTCTAAATCCGGAATGTAGTAAATATTATGGGCATTATATTATTCCGCACTCATTTTATTTCGTTTTGGCTTAATTGACTTCATTTATCGAAATGGAATGAAAATTGATTTAACGGTTCTCTAACGTTGGCTTGCCTAGCAAGTGAAATGTTAGGCGCCATCACCATCCCGAAGGTGGGAATTCCGGGTCGTGACAGAGATTTTGATAAACTCATAGATCACGGTGTGTTACCTAGAAATCGCATATGTATTATTTATGATCCCTAAGTGATCTCTGGTTGATTGATTTCTTGTTAGTTGTTATCGTGATTTTTTTTACAAAGTGAGTGGTCCTGGTAAAATCATAGACTGCCTATGTGTTACCTAGAAAACACATATGTATTGTTTAAGATCGCGTAAGTGATCTCCGATTAATCATTTATTAGTTATTACTAGGATTATTTTTTTTAATAAAATAAAAGATTCTAGTGAAATCATATATTGCCTGTGTGTTATTAAGAAGTTGTCCATTTATTATTTATGATCGTCTATGTAATCTCGAGTTGATTAATTGGTCGTTAGTTATTATCAAGATAATGTTTTTTCAAAGTTGGAGATTTTGGTGAAATTAATCATAGATCGCCTATATGGAGTTAATTTCTCAAATGATTGGTCACTCAAGTTGATGAATTTACCTTATAAAATCACTTTTCGTTATTATATGGCAAAACAAGTTAATTAAATAATTCATTAATTTCTACTACTTCGCATATATATATATATATATATATATATATATATATATATATATATATATATATATATATATATATTTGTGTCATCGTTATCTTTGCAAATTAAAACTAATATCTGAGTAGTTAGACTTTTTTTTAATTTTTTTAAAAAGATCAAAATTATATAGGATACTCTTAATAATTACGGAAACTACTTAAAGTTCTTTAAATAAAAGGAGTAATAAAAATGAGATACGGGGTGAAATAATACTTACGAAAATATCACAAGTTCATCTCTTAGTTAGAGTTTCAATAATTAATTTAACATAATATTTATTTTTTAAATCTGTAGAAGAAAATATGTGTGAAATTTATGCTTAAAATTTTAAATTTAGGTTAAAGTTATAATCATCTCAATTTCATTCTTAATATTTCTCGTATCTGATTCATTATTACTTGAATAACGTGGATGCACTTTAAAATTAAAATGATAATTAAATGTAATTTGAGGATGGTAAAATTATCATTCGTATAAACAATTGGCTTTTATTGTTGTGTATGACTTTTGAAGAAATAAATTAATAGTTTATAGAGTTTTTTGTCTCAAAACAAAAGAAAAGTATTTTGCTAGGTAAACTCGTCAAGTTGATGACTATTTGAAAAATTAATCCTCTTATGCATTACGTAGAATTTGCCCATATATTACTTATGATGG
This sequence comes from Nicotiana knightiana, assembly GCA_005239525.1. NCBI lineage: Eukaryota > Viridiplantae > Streptophyta > Magnoliopsida > Solanales > Solanaceae > Nicotiana > Nicotiana knightiana. Next base: position 240,755 of record ML380389.1, on the reverse strand, counting down.
CCTAAGTGATCTCCGGTTGATCGCTTATTAGTTATTATCATGATTATTTTAAAAAATAGGAGATTCTAGTGAAATATAGATCACCTATGTGTTATCTTGTAACATCCCAGTCCGCTAGTGCTATTGTCCGCTCTGGGCCTAGGCCCTCACGGGTTTAAAATGCGTCACTAGGGTTTAAGGCTTATTAACTTATATACCCAGCATCCCTCTTGTGTTTTGCCGATGTGGGACTCTCTCTAAAGCCTGGGGTGTTACATACACCCCCTCTTATGGACTCAACGTCATCGCTGAGGTTTGCCCCACAACAAGGGATTCGCCTAAACTCAACACTGAGGTTTGCCCAGTCTAACCGGGATTTTCCTAAACTCAGTTGAACTCTGACCCACCACCTGCAAGGCTGACACATGAATGGTTCTGATACCATCTGTAACAGTCGAGCCCGCTAGTGATATTGTCCGCTCTGGGCCTAGGCCCTCACGGGTTTAAAATGCATCACTAGGGTCTAAGGACTTATATACCCAACATCCCTCTTGTGTCTTGTCGATGCAGGACTCTGTCTAAATCCTGGGGTGTTACATATCTAGAAATCTCCTATGTATTAGTTATGATCCTGTTACGATCCCGATTCCCTGATGTCGTGATGTCACCTAGTCTCTAAGACTAGGTAAGCCTAGCAATTTGCAGAATAACTGAATATACAACTGAACTCAAATTCTCAACATATGAAATATAAATAAAAACTGCGATCCAAATAATTACAACTCCCAGAACCCGGTAGAAGTAAGTCACAAGCTCTAAAGAGAAAACTCTAAGTGTCTCTATACTTCAGCGTCTAATGAGAATAAAAGAAGCAACATCATAAAGATAGAGGGGGACTCCGAGGTCTGCGGACGCTGATAGATATACCTTGAAGTCTCCACGTACAGTCTAGCTCACTGGTACCCGGACTGGTAAGCAGTGCCTGGATGTGCTAAAAAAAGTGCAGAAGTATAGTATGAGTACACCACAACGGTACCCAGTAAGTGCCAAGCCTAACCTCGGTAGAGTAGTTACGAGGTCAGGTCAAGGCCCTACTGGAATAAAAAAGAAATGAGGCAGAAAATATAATAATAAAATGAAATGACTGAGAAATGGACTATGAGAAATTACAGAAAGCTAACAACACAACAAGTAGAGGTAAACAACATGGGCACTCCCGAGGTACCGCCTCATAGTCCCAAATGTAAATACACAACAAGGAGATCTCTCGAGGTACTGCCTTGTAGTCCCAGAAGTAAATATGTAACAGGGGATCTCTCGAGGTACCGCCTCGTAGTCTCAAAAGTAAATATATAACATGGGAATCTCCCGAGGTACCGCCTCGTAGTCGCAAAAGTAAATATGCAACATGGAAATCTCCCGAGGTACCGCCTCGTAGTCCCAAAAGTAAATATACAACAGGGGATCTCCCGAGGTACCGCCTCGTAGTCCCAAAAGTAAACATGCAACATGAGATCTCCCGAGGTACCACCTCATAGTCCCAAAAGTAGATATGCAATAGGGGGGATCTCCTGAGATACTGCCTCGTAGTCCCAAAAGTAAATACACAACTCATAAAATAACAGATTTACAACAAGAAATCATACAGTTAAAGACTGAATACAAGATCACGGAAGCAAGTAATTCAACTAAGCATGTTGCACAAATTGCAATAAGATTTAAGGCACGTAGACCTGTAACATTAGGCTAAACATGATGATTACACAAACTAGAGCAACTCAATTAAGGATTTAAAAGAAAACTACTCGGCAGGAATTGCAATTTTCACATTTAGCCCGTGTACGCACTCGTCACCTCACATACATGGCGCTCACATATCATAAATTGTTACAACAGTACCAAAACCTAAGGGGAGTTTCTCCCACACAAGGTTAGACAAGTCACTTACCTCAAATCTCGCACAATAAATTGATAATGATGCCTTTCCATCTATTTTCCGACTCTGGTCAGCTCGAATCTAGCAAAAAAAAATTCATATTATAAATATAACTATAAGAAACTAATTTAAATAATAAAATTACGAACTTTAGCAAAGAAATGAAAAATCGCTTCAAAAAGTCGACCTGGGCCACATATCAGAACTCGACCAAAATTATAAAATTCAAACACCCATTCGATAACGAGTCCAACCATACAAAATTTACTCAAATTCGACCTCAAATCGCCTTTCAAAACTCAAAACTTTTAGGTAGGAAGTTTTTAGCATTTTTCCCCTGTCACGATCCAGTATTCCCTCCGTTGGGTGTCGTGACGGCACCTAGTCTTAGGGACTACGTAAGCCTAACATTAACCGAATAACAACAATAATTAAATAACATCTAATAAATTTTTAAATAGAAAATCTCCATAAAATTTACAATCCCAAAACCGGTAGTACAAGTCATAAACTCTAAAGAGTTTGCTAAAAGTTTCTAAATACAACTGTTTTGAAATAAGGTAAACACTGTGAATACAAACTCAGAAGGTGACTCCGTAGCCTGCGAACACCGCAACAGGCTTACCTTGAGTCTCCACAATAACAATCCGCACTACTAGCTAATGATCCACTGATTTTGAAATACCTGCATCTGCACAAAAATATGCAGAAGTGTAGTATGAGTATACCACAACGGTACCCAACAAGTATCAAGACTAATGTCACGACCCAAATTCCAATTTAGGTCGCGATGGCGCCCAACTTCGATATCAGGCAAGCCAAAATTAATTTACTAGTGATCCCATTTTAATTTATAAACAATTCACCATACTTAAGAGGGTTTTCTTTCAAAAAACATAAATTTGAAGTAAATTAGTGACTTAAACGACCAAAGTGAGAAATAAATATAGTAATCACCACCAATAATTACAACCAAAACGAATAGAATATCCACTACGTGGACATGCCAGGAACTGGCATCACAGGTCTACGGGCATATAATAGAAACGAGTATCCAAAAGAAAGTACAAGTTTGCCCTACTGTCTGAAGAAAAGTAATACAGACATAGCAAAAGAAAAGAGGAACTCCAAGGTGCTTCCAGACAGATACGTCAAGAAAAGCAGCTCACCGAGAAGTCCACGCGAAATACACGTCACGGACGAGCTCCGGATGAATACCCAGATGCACCTGCCTCAGAGCCTGTACAATTAAGTACAGAAGCGTAGCATGAGTACATAAACAGATATGTACCCAGTGAGTATCCCGCCTAATCTCGAAGAAGTAGTGACGAGAGGTAGACGTGATACTTACTAGGGTCAACATTTTTAAATAACATAATTTAATAGGAACTAGGCAGGCATAACAGTCGTAGAAATCACAAAGATATAAATTATCAAGTATAGTTGTAATTACCTTTGCATGTCAAATTTCACTAGCATATAATGTACTAAATTCCCCTTTGCACATGAAATAGTTTATACAACTACAACAAATTCCCAGTAAATCATATAGCACATAATAAGCCGGAAGCGTACGACCGAAGCGTGGCGAAAATAAATGTCCACTACCGAGGATCGAACGGCTCGAACCATAGATGCATCTATTACCCCGCTCGCGAATCGAACATGCGACGCGGTTGACATAATAGTAGGGCTATTCCGCTCACGAATCATACGTGTGACGCGGTTGCCGCATACAACATAAAATTATAAGTTTTAAGGAGTTAACAGAGATTATACTTTAAGGGAAGAACTTAAGCAATATAATATGGAACAAAATTTCCTAATATTCTCATGCCAATTCCAGGATAATAAGCAACTCAAAATACGTTTAGGAATACATGTAAGGAAAATATAAGCATGCATGTGAGTCCTAGAACTACCCAACATAACATAGTAGTAGCTACGCACGGACTCTCGTCACTTCGTGCGTGCGTAACCCCCGCAAATAAGGACATGCAATTATTTATAATCACCTCTGGGGACAATTCCCTCTTACAAGGTTAGAAAGGAGACTCACCTTGTGTCGAACCTACTCTCCGGGTCAAGAACGCGCCCGAAACTCCAAACTTGTCACCCAAGGACTCGAAACTAGCCAAATGTTATACAAATATATCAATTTATACTCAAAAGTATGAAATTCTCCTATTTACTTAGTTATTTCATCTTACTTTGAAAAATCCTAAAATATACCCCTGGGCCCACATGCTCGGATTCTGGAAATTTTCGAAGGAAACACTTACCCATAGCCTAAGGATCGTTAATATATGGTTTTTGTATGAATCCATCGCAAATTTCGTGGTAATTTTCCAAATTTTCATAAAACCTAGGTTTTCACTCTAACCCATAATTTTTCACTAATTAGGAGGTTAATCTACCTAGGATTTCGTGTGTTAAACTAATATTGGAGTAGAAATCATTTACCTTTCAGTAGCTAGGTGGATTGGCCCTTTCCCAAGCTCCCTAAGTCGACAATGGTGAAAGAAAATGAATAAAATGAGCCTTTCCCGTGTTTAAAAGAACACACTGCCTGACAGTGGTTTCGTACCTGCGGATCGAGGACCGCACCTGCTGTCTCGCACCTGCGGAAATTGACGAGGAAGCCTGGGCCCGCACCTGTGTAGAGGAAACCGCACCTTCGAGAAATGGGCTGCCTGCTGGGGATCGCACCTACGAGGATGGGACCGCAGGAGCGGTCTCGCACCTGCGACTGGGCAACCGCACCTGCGGTCACACCAGAACAGGTGCACCAGCATCTATTTTAGCTGGTTTTCTGCTTTGTATGGTGTTCGGGAGGCACCTGGGCCCACCCGAGCCCCCCTCCAAATATACCAAGAAGTCCCAAATCATAATACGGACTCCCTCGAGCCTTCGGAACACTCAAAACAACGCTAAAACTCAAATACACATCCCAAAACCCCTAGAATCATAACTTAAGAACTTCAAGTTCTTGAATTCGCTAACAATGCGCCGAACCGACCTATACTACTCAGAATGACACCAAATTTTGCAAGCAAGTCATAAATGACATAACGGAACTATTTCTAGTCTCGGAATTCCGTTCGGACCTCGATAACACAAAAACACGTTCCAAACCAAATTTCAACTTAAGGAAACTCAAATTTCGATATTGGGCGCCGAAACTCCCCCGGGTCATCCAAAACCCATTCCAAATATACGCCCAAGTCCGAAATCATCATACGAAGCTGCCGGAACCGTTGAAACTTGATTCCGAGGTCGTTTAATAAAAATATTGACCGAAGTCAAACTTTGGCCTTAAAGGCCAACCTTAAGGAACCAAGTGTTCCTATACCACTCTAAACGCTTCCGACTCCCAAAATCCCCCGTCCCCGCAAGTCATAAATCATAATAAGCCGCTACGGGAAGTCTCATTTAGGGGAACGGGGTCCTGATATGCAAAACGACTGGTTGGGTCGTTACATTCTCCACCTCTTAAACAAATGTTCGTCCTCGCGACATCCACGCGATTGCAATGTACACCCCTGTAGCAAAAAACCAACACCTAAAAATGGCCTAGAAATGGTCTGAAACCACTCTGAAACTTACCCGAGCCCCTCGGTACCCCATCTGAACATACCAACAAGTCCAAAAACATAACACGAACATATTCGAGGCCTCAAATCACATATAACAACATCAAAACCATGAATACACCTCAATTCGATCTTGATGAACTTTGAATTTTTAATTTCCAAAACACACGCCGAAACGTATCAAATCAACCCAGAATAAACTTAAATTTTGCACACAAGTTTCAAATGACATATCAAACCTATTCCAACTCCCGGAACAATAATTCGAACCTGATAACATCTAAGTCAACTCTCGGTCAAACTTATGAGCATTCCTAACCTTCAAATTTCCAACTTTCGCCAATTTGCGCTGAAACCTTCTAGAAGCATGCAAATGCAAATTCGGCCATACGCCCGAGTCGAAAATCACTATCCAAACCTAGAGGAACCATCAAAAACTCCAACCCGAGGTCAAATACTAAAAAGTCAAACTTGGTCAACTCTTCCAACTTAAAGCTTAAACTATGAAATTCATTCTTCCAAATCGATTCCGACTAACCTGAAAGCTAAAACCGACGATTTACATAAGACACAATACATCATACAGAGCTACTCATGTCAGTAAACTACCGAGCGAGTGCAAATGCTCAAAAGGATCGGTCGGGTCGTTAGTTCCCCACTTAAACATACGTTCGTCCTCGAACATGCCAAGAGTCATTTCGAAGCCATCAAATCGCCGTGTAACCTCACCATGCACATACCTAGGGGGTGATGCCACGTCACCCTATTATATATAAGCCTGACGATACAACATAATTGAAGATCATTACTTAAACCTTTGCTCGTAAACTACATAATCCAATTTCCAACATCCAGAATTTCCTACAAGACCCGAACCTCACATCTACACACTGTATAAGTCTGAACAAGTTGTATCAAGCTATAACCATAACCCAAGATGTACTCACATGACACGACACACGACTCGCATGCTCATAGCATAATTTTCGATCACAGTAGCTTCTCAAAAAGAGCCCAATCCACTCACCAAGATGTACTCACATGACACACCACACGACTTGCATGCTCGTAGCATAATTTACGATCACAGTAGCTGCTCAAAAAGATCCCAATACCGGTAATAAAACTCATATCAAACAAAACCTCGTTCTAAAACCTTCGTACACTACCGATGATGAAAGAAGCACGCAAAAACTCGTAACCACTTATCAGATCAACAAGTCATGGAACTCCATCTCCTTTGACAAGACTATAGCCAATATCTATTCCGATCAACAATATTATCCTTTTAAATATACCAAAATAAAATCTAATAGCACCCATTCTAGGTCCGACGACCTCATCTTATCAAATACAAGCTACTCTACTGACATGCCACACCGATAATACCCAGAGCCACAACCGTGCAATCTGTGCACCAATATGCATCAATTCAAACGTACTCAAACATAAAAAATGACTCCAATGAGAGAACCGTCCCACAAGCTCAAAAAGTAACACCACAACCGAAATGCTAAAAACCCATCACACACCGTAGATACACAACACACGAACCTAACACAAATGACCATATCACACATAAACCCGCTGCAATGCATTACCCCATCCAAACACTAGTCCATATGAAATACCTCCAGCCACCCTGCTCAAAATCAATAACCACACGCAACTCGATATCAAGTACCCAAGGTGCATGATCATAACCACGGAGGTACCAATAACACAATACCACAGTCACGACAGAGCAGAACCAAATATGCAATCAATCATTCAACACCCTAATATCCATCTCGCTCAAATTCCGCTATAATTACCAAATATAACCGCACCATGTGAGTATATAACCAATGAATCACAACCCCTCATAACATAGAAGGATAACACATAGAACATATCAGAACACGAATAAGCTCAACTCAATAGTAGCAGTACGAAGTCAACCAATCCGACCCGGTGTAGAATACACATCCTCATTGGGCCTACCAATGGCCCCCAGATCAATCCTGGTCATCCACCAATAGATAAATAACCTTCCGAAGGTCCACAATGACCTAACCATAACACATACCATCCTGTGACTAGCTTTGGACACATTTCCATAGTCCACAACCAGGAAACAATCTACTCCTGAGAACTCTCGGTCCCCCAATCCATAGAACACGAAACACCACATCTGATCCCAACTTAACCACCTGAATATCCAACACATCTCTCATACACGATCATCCCACGAGGAATACTCTATAATTCTTCTGTTCCACATAGAAAATTTTGAATGTCAGCAATCGATCCACCAGGCGAGTACCACAATACCAATAAAGTGTCCGTAAGTCAAAACACAGTGCACCTACTAAAATTTACACTCTCCTCAAGCAAGGCCAAGCAGTTATAGCATTCATCTAAACATCGAAAAATGTCCATGTTGTCTAAGAATCCAAGACCTTCCCTTCAAAACTGAATTGTGACTACATGCAAATCTCAAGCTTACACAGCATACCATACCTATTATTCCATCATATGAAAAATACGAGAATCTCAAGATCAACTCTGAGTCACAAGCAAAATACATAATCAATTAGCCATGAACCTTTCGTTTGATCTCATCCAGGAGAAAATCACAATACGCAACATGTTCCATACACAAGTAGGAAATATACACCTCGAATCGTGGTAGAAACCATTGAGAATACCTTGAAAATCATTTTCACATAACCAAGTCATCAGAATTGAATCTTTCTAACTCAACCAAGACAAGAAGGTCGTCAAACCCAAGAGTGTTGCCATAAAACACTCGTAGAAACTCACCCCATCATAAGCACCCAAAAAACCGATCATATCCATTACCGTGTTGATCCAACCTAATACCACGCTATCCTATTTCGCCGAGTTCCTTTTGAATTACCCTCAAGTTGAAACTTCTCTTTTCAGAACACCATGATCCTTAACCAACACTCATCCCACGTGATCTTAGCATAAAACCACACCGCCCTAAGGCCCATAAGCCGCTAAAAATTCCCTCTAAAGCACCCCAAAGCACTACAACCGATACACCCACTCTAAAGACACCTTATGTGAACCTAAAACTGTTTCCTTCACCTCCTTGATACTGAAGTGAATAATCCACAATGATATAGAAATACCGCGAGTCCTGACACCATATAATGCAAATCTCGGATACTAGCCATACAAATCCGGAGAATTCTCAATTGCTATATATAAATATTGAACCCATTAGAACCTTCGTGAGAGTCTTCCACTCTGATCAAATATCAGTTAGACCGACCAAACGGACCGAACGATCTGTGCCCCATTAGCACACCAACACCCTAAGAAGTAATCCACACCTCTAAGCAACCGAGTGAATTCTACTCCATGCGCACTACATCCTTTACGAATAACAACTCAATCATTCAATGTTTCCCATATACACACAAAGTGTAATGCATCATGCATCCTGAAATTCCCTACTCAAGTCATCCTCAAAACCGACCTCTGCAAGTCAGTAATCGATTCACAAGTGTACCTCAGACCAAAACCAATACAACACATAACCATGCAATCTAATCATCGATAACAGACTCCCCCACTTGGACCAAAGCCATAGATTCAAAACACACAATAACTCACAATGCCCATAATCTATTACTTCCATAATACCACAATGAGATTCAACTAAATCCTTCATGAGCTCCTGTAACGCAAACCATCTAATACTTCAAATTATCAGCAAATCTCGAACTCACCCTTGTAACAGTCAAGCCAACTTCCACAAGCGATCCAAACTCAAATTGCAACACATATACTTCACTGGTAGAAAAGAAAGCCTCGCCACAACATCACAAAAAAATCACACATCCGTATATTACATTGCAGGTTATAACCCATCGACTTAGCCTCAAACTAACATCTCTTTATACCCCTTCACATCACAACTGCTACACAATCACTTAATTTTCTTGAGTCTCAACTCACCAAAAAGGCATGAGAACTTAATTGTTCCACAGTTAAACAACATGAAAGATCCTCCAAGACACTCATAACTCGAGACTATACATCACATCAAGAAAAAAATAAAGCACCCAATAGTCCTTTTTACATCTCAAGAAAACTCGTCTCGCCACATTCAATCCATTTGAACGCATCCCACAGTCACATCCTACTCATCATATAGCCATGCAACCACCAATCGAGCCACAAATTCAACTAATAGGGACACCACCGAAATTATAATTCCAAATTACGTGCTCACACAATCGAAATCAGCGTTCTCAAGCTACAGTCAAAACTCGGCCTCAAGTCCTTCATACTGTATCATCAGCATACCGAAATTATATCTTGCACTTCATTCATGGAATCACAAGCCGCTGGTGCACCCCCGATACCGAGCGCTCACATACGCATACAAATGCGTGGAAGGAATTCAAAGAGTTAGGCTTCAAGATGAATCAATTCTGCACGACAAGGAATGAAAGATGGGAAATTATCCTAAATGCCATGTACCCTCTCGAAGATAGGTATGGACGTCATCATACCGATCTGCAAGACTCTACTCGACATGCTCATTGACTTGTAGAACCTATGAACCTAGAGCTCTGATACCGACTTGTCACGACCCAAAATCCACCTAGTCGTGATGGCACCTAACCCAACCCGTCAAGTAAGCCAATTTGCAACTATCCAATTTAATGAGATTTATTAAGAAAAGATATAATAATACAAATGAACTATTATACAAGAATTCCCAAGGACTGGTACTACAAATCATGAGCTTCTAAGACTTAGATTTTACAAAGCTGGTATGAAATAATACATCATCTGTTCGAAATGTACATAACCATATTTCTATTAATCTAAGGCTACCGTGAACAAGAGGCAGCTACCACTGAAACGCAGGTACATCTTCAAATCCAGCTCCTATCGAATAGACCAACATCATCAGCCAACATCTGCACGTAAGGTGCATAAGTGTAGTATGAGTACAATCAACTCCATGTACTCAATAAGTAACAAACCTAACCTTAGGTTAAAAGTAGTGACGAGTTGCGACAAAGGTCGGGGTCCAACACTGATAGCCAACAATAGTTCATAACAACATAATGAAAGTAATATAAGTAATAACTCAGAGATAAAATGCTCAGCTCGTTCATAATTTCAGAAAAAAATAAGCCCGCTTTACAAGTATATCAATGAAAACCAAATATTTTACGGAAAACGCCCAAAATATGAGTAAGTTTGAAAACTATGATTTTTCCCAAAGGCTTTCAACAAGTAAATGTTTCATTTACAAAGGCATGAGGAAAATACATCTTTATGACTACAAGTGAATGTATGAATGCCAAATGAAATACCATGCAGTGATAAAACCATATGCATACTCTCGGTGCATCAATGCACTCAGTCTTCCCAATCACTCGGTCCTCACAGCCACTCAGTCCTCACAGTCACTCAGCACTCGCACTCGCATCTGTAGGTACCTGCGCTCACTGGGGGTGTTTGTAGACTCCGGAGGGACTCCTTCAGCCCAAGCGCTATAACAAGCCAATCATGCCATAAGTCAATAAAACGTGCTACGGGGTGCAGCCCACTCCCATCACAAATCAATAGAACATGTTGCGACATGCAACCCGATCCCATTATAAATCAATAAAACATGTTGCGACATGCAACCCGACCCCATAAACATCCTCACTATGAGGCACTCGGACTCACTCATTCATCAACATCTCCAGTCTCTTGGGCTCTCAATGTCATGAAAAATCAGCCCAAAAATAATGATGTGATGTATCAGTAAATGGTAACACAAACTGAGATATGATATGCATATAAATGGGTATGACTGAGTATGTAAATGCAATGTAAGCAGATAACTCAATAGCGGAAATGACCTTGGTGGGTATCAATTGAATAAGCATGTAGCCTAGACATGGTTTCTAACATGGATCATAACTCAATAGCTCAAGTACTTAAAAATTTCATGGTTACATGTAAAGACATGTAGCTACACAGTACTGCAGAAATAGCGGAGTCACAATTCACACAGTGCACGCCCACACGCCTATCACCTAGAATGTGTGTCACCTCAACACCAAATACATAACACAAAATTTAGGGTTTCATACCCTCAGCGCCAAGTTTAGAAGTGTTACTTACCTCGAACAAGCCAATTATAATATCGAGCAAGCCAAACAATGCTCCAAAAATGACATCATGCACGTACCAACCTCCGAGCGGCTCGAAACTAGCCAAAAGATAATGCCAAAGGAAACAAACCCAATTGATAAAGGCTGAATCTTTAATCGAAGACCAAAAATCATCCCAAAAGTACAACCCATTCTCGCACCATGGAACCCAAAAAAACTTAGAAAATCCGACAACCCGTTCAATTACGAGTCCAACCATACTAGTTTCACTCAAATCCAACTTTGAATCAATGTTCAAAATCCAAGAATTCGCTCTATGAAATATTAGTCAAAAACCCCCAATTACTCTTTTGAAATCATCAACCAAATGATAAAAATGAAGATAGATTCATGAAGTATAACCAAAAATGAGGAGAGAACACTTACCCCAATCCATATGGTGAAAATCTCTTCAAAAATTGTCTCAATTCGAGCTCCATAGCTCCAAATATGCAAAAATGTCTGAAACCTTCGAAATAGAGTACTAATACACTATTCCAGGGTTACCCTTTATGATCGCGGTGAAAAACTTCACGACCGTGATTACAAAATTTTGCAGGACAATTTTTACTCTATGCGATCGCGGCCATCTCCCCCTGATCGCGAAGAACAAACTTCCATTTAATCCTTCCCAACTCTTTTCAGACGGTATGTAGTATATTGGCGATAACATTTTGTATTAAACTCCAAATGACAAACCGTTAAGTTTTCTAAATATTAGACACAAATGGATACAACTTCATTTTTGGATCATCTCCAAATTCTTTATAGATTGCATGATATAAGCTTCCAAAGTTAGGTTAGTGTAGCAGAGATTTTCTTCTATGCAATCACGAGAAAACTTCCGCGATCGCGATTCACAGCTCCATTTTTCCTATTTTTCTCTTCGTTAAAGCGAACACATCCACTCGATCGCAATGTACACCCCTGTAGCCAGAAACCAACAACTAAAAATGGCCTAGAAATGGTTCGAAACCACCTCGAAACTCACCCGAGCCCCTCGGAACCCCGTCTAAACATACCAACAAGTCCCACAACATAACACAAACCTACTCGAGGCCTCAAATCACATATAACAACATCAAAACCATGAATCGCACCCCAATTTAAACTTAATGAACTTTGAACTTTTAATTTCCACAACTCTCGCTGAAACGTATCAAATCAACCCGGAATGAACTCAGATTTTGCACACAAGTTTCAAATAAAATATCAAACCTATTGCAACTCCTGGAAAAATAACTTAAACCCGATAACATCAAAGTCAACTCTCGGTCAAACTTATGAACATTCCTAACCTTCAAATTTCCAACTTTCGCCAATTTGCACTGAAACCTTCTAGAAGCATGCAAATGCGAATCCGGGCATACGCCCAAGCCCAAAATCACTATCCGGACCTAACGAACCATCAAAATTCCAATATGAGGTCAAATACTCAAAAGTTAAACTTGGTCAACTCTTCCAACTTAAAGCTTAAACCATGAAATTCATTCTTCCAAATCGATTCTAAATAACCTGAAAGCAAAAATCGACGATTTACATAAGTCAAAATACATCATATGGAAATACTCATGCCCGTAAACTACCGAGCGAAGTGCAAATGCTCAAAACAACCGGTCGGGTCTTTATAACATGTGAGGTTTTGTTCTTCATGTTCGCGAAGGTGTAGGAACTTGTTCACCGTGTTCGCGTATAAGGGGTCACATTCGCATAAACCTGGGATCGATATGCATCGTGTTCGTGTAGGGGATCTCGTGTTCGCGAAGAGGAATTTGGAAGATGAGAATTTTGTGCTTCGCGAAGAAGAATAACAACTGGGCAGAATTTAAGTTTCAAAAATTGAGGGTTCATCTCATTTTTCATATTTTGTACCTATGGAGCTCGATGTAAGGTGATTGTTTGAGGGTTCATTAAGGATGCTATTGGGGTAAGTGATTCTAACCCTTTTTGGACAATATTTCATGAATCTATCACTATTTTCATCATCTAATAAGTGATTTGAGTTGGAAATTTGGGGGTTTAATGACCCGACCAGTTGTTATGAGAATTTAAGCCTCGTTTGGAAGTATAAAGCCTTGAGAAGCTTTGTATTATGTGTATTGACTTATGTGCATGGTTGAATTCAGTTATCGCATGATTCATAGTCAAATCGGAAGAGGGATTCTAGTTTTGGAAGCTTAAGCGGTAAGAGTTGACCGGAATTTGACTTTGGGTAAACGGATTTGGAATGGGTATTGGATGATTTCAACAGTTTCGTATGGTGATTTTGGACTTAGGCGTGTGTCTGGATTTGGATTTGGAGGTCCGTAGGGTAATTTGAAGCATTTTGGTGAAAGTTGGAAAAGTTAAAATTTGGAAGATGGAGAGGTTTGACCAAGAGTTGACTTTGGTAATATCGGGGTTGGAATACGATTCCGAGAGTTGGAACAACTCCATTCTTCCGTTTGGGACTTGCCTGAAAAATTTGACGTCATTTCGAGTTGATTTGATAGGTTTCGGTGCGAGTTTTAGATGTTTGAAGATTAGAAAGTTGCTACGTTCGATTCATGGTGCGATTCATAGTTTCAACATTGTTTGATGTGATTTGAGACCTCGAGCGGGTCCGTGTTAGGTTATGAAACTTGTTGATGTATTTAGACGGGGTCCCGAGGGCCTCGAGTGAGTTTCGGATGGGCTACGGGCCATTTTCTCATTGTTTGGTATAGTTGTGCTGATATCTAGTGTCCCCTTCTATGCCCACGTTCACATAGCTCAGCTGTAGCAGCTGGTGATTTTCCCCTTCCCTTTTGCGATCGCATGCGTACTCACGCGGTCGCGTAGTGTAGTACCTGACCTCAACATTTTTCCCTCTTCGTGATCGCGTCACACATTTCGGCAGATGATATTTTTCTTCTTCGCGATCACACTACTTGTTCCGCGATCGCGATATTCGAATACCTGGGAACCAGAATATATCCTCCAAATCGAGGTTTAGGACATTTTATCACATCTTTAATTGTAGAGCTCGGTTTTGAGCGATTCTTTGTGGTTTTTTCAAGCAAATCGATTGGGTAAGTGTTCTTCACCTAGAGTCCATTATATTCCATGATTTTATCTTTATTTTTATCATTTAATTAGTGTTTTTGAGTGAGGAAAATGGAAATTTTTGAAACAAAACTTTCAAAATGAAAAATCATGATTTGAGGGACGAATTGGTATCGGAAATTGATAATTTTAGTATGGTTGAACTCGTACCGGAATGGGTGTTCGGATTTTTCTAAAATTTGTCAAGTTCTGAGGTGCAGGCCCGGGGTCGACTTTTGGGTTGATTTTTAGATTTTGATAAAGATTGAGGATCTATGATCCGGAATAGTTTCTTACGAGTTTTATTTATGCTTTGAAGTTATTTTGGCTAGATTTGAGCCGCCTGGAGGTCATTTCACCCAAGAAGTTCATTTTTGAGTATCAGTCTATCTTCTTAGAGGTAAGTATCTTGCCTTACCTTGTGGGGGGGGGGGGGAACTACCCCGTTGGATTTGAGTCTTCTATTCTAATTGTAGTCCGTCTACGCGAGGTGATGAGCACGTGCCCAGACTTATTTGTGGAAAGTTGGCCTTTTAGGGTTCTTAGGTTCTTGTATTCACTGAGTATGAAATTGTTTTAGTTATGATTAAGTTTTCTTAATTACTAGGTTCACTTTACCTGCTTTAATTGGGATTAATTGCTTTGTGATTCACTCTTATTGCCTATATGATTTTAATATGACTTAACTGAATATTATTACCTCTTCTATTGCCATTCTATCCTTTCATAACTGCTTATTTTTATTTGAAATTATTATTATCTCTTCTGTTGTAATTGTTTAGCCTTAATTGAGGTTATGATTATCTTTCCGCTGCTTATCCTTAATTAAATTTGTTGTATCTCTATCGTAATTGCCCAACCTTAAAAGAAGTTTAGATATCCTATATCTTATTTGACTTGTCCTTATTTGGAATTATTCGACTTGTGTTAGCTCCTTCATTGTTGAACTGTACATTGTGGACTGTTGTTACATAGTATTTCCTTTCTTGTTGAGATGTTCTTATTATGACTAGCATTCTCTATTGTGGCTACTCCGTGTGAATTAGTTCTTCCATTTCTTTGAGTTCTGGAATTTTTGAGTTGATTTATTTGTCGTACCCTTGTATTATTGTCATTAATGTTGTTTTACTTATTGTTGTGATGCATGAGGTTTCTACCATGTAGTTGTTGTTATTGTGATGCACAAGGTTTCTGTTGTGCGGTTGTTATTATGGGGTTGCATGAGGTTTCTGCCGTGCAGTTGTTGTTATTGTGATGCACGAGGTTTCTGTCGTGCAGTTGTTGTTATGGGGTTTCACGAGGTTTCTGTCGTGCTATTGTTACTTTTGATATTTTCACATGCAACGTGACAAGGCGAGCTATATATATGTGGGTTGCGCGGCCTCGACCCCTCGTGGGTCCCACTGGTGGCTGACCATCCTGAATGGTAGCACGTGTCCTCACCATTTGTGAGAGAATGAAACAACAGAAATTTAGTTACCAGAATCAACCGATTCGCACGACAAGAATTCAAGAATGTGAGATTTTTCTAAGGGTTCTGCAGCCTCTCGAAGATAAGTACAGACGTCTCCGTACCGATCCACAAGACTCTACTAAACCTGCTCATGACTGGTGAGACCTATGTAACCTTGGCTTTGATACCAACTTGTCACGACCCCAAAACCAACCCGGTCATGATGGCGCCTATCGTGGAACTAGGCAAGCCTACACTCCTAACCAATTCGATTTCTATCATAATAATATTTAAATATTAACCTTTTTCATCAGAGAAACCGAAATAAAAGATAAAATCAAATCCAAAATACAAAAAAATAAATAAATTCTAACATCTGATTTCACTAAGTCATGAGCCATACTACAGTTGTGCCAAAAATACATCAAGACAACATTTGTCTAGGAAATAACTAACAAAATACACAAAGGAAGATAGGGAAGGAGAAAGTAATTACCATTCCATAATTACTAGAACCACTTAATTCTGACTTAATGCCACATCAATCCATATTCCCCCTTTTTAGGGGAGTACTAATAGTTGGAGCCATGACGATCTACCTATAGATGTTTTACCTCTTTATCTTTGGAGTCTTTTCACATTATCGATGGCCCTTACTTGCCTTGCGGTAATACTTTTGTACCTAGGATAACAAATTTCCTTACTCGCGAGGGTGCACTTAGTATAACTGGCACTTACAGTCTTTTAAGCTTAACTTTTCTCACATTGCTTACTTTAGGGAAGCGTCTTCCTGAATGACCATTCTCAGAATTTCTCATGAATCTTCTTCTATTGTCCATTCTATTATCGCCAGAACGAAATCTAAAATTCTCATGATGTCGACCATTATCAAATAACTCGGTCCCTAATTCATGTTTAGTTTATCTTGTTCACCAATCCATACTGATTTCTATTACTCTAGGGTATAACTTTTCCTTCTGGTAATCACGTTAGAGTCAAAACCTTATTTCTTGAAATGAGGATGTGACTTTATGACCCATATTGTTTTGTTGTCTCAAGGCTTATCACCTCTCGTCTTTTCCTTCACTTGACTATAGATTCTATAATACTGTCATATTTTGATCTACCATTGTCATCCATGTATCATATCTTACTCATAATGCATCATTAACTCTTTTCTTATTTCCCGCTAACATCTATGTCTATCACTTTATTCTGAAAACTCGAACAAGACATTCTTTTTCTTTTAGCTCCCCTTTGCTCTATCAAGTGGCTCTTCGGGTTGTTTAACGTTCTTGCTCTACTAGGGACGCAAGCCATACTAAGGTAATATTTATCCCTTCCAGCTTTCAGTGCCTATCTTCTGAATTTTTATTTATCATGCTAGTATTCACATCTAATTGTAATATTCTAGAGTGCACCATCTGGGTGTCTCACAAGGAGATCTATTAGCACCTTTGTAATATCCTTCAGAAATGTCAACTAACGCAAACAATCCACCCATCATTTTGGGTTACTCTAACCCCAGCCGGATCCTGATATCCTGTCCTTCTCTTAAACCATATATGTTAGCTCCCGTAGGGCATAAATGAGATGTGTGTGTCCAATTGTACATACCTCTGTTAGTGTTGAAGGTAACTCAAAATGCTTATATCTGTCTTCTTGAAAGGTAAATACTGATAATCTTCATTAACTGGGGGCCTTGTACCCTTCTTCACCATGCTTCTCTTACTTGTTGAAACTTGTATCTACCTTCTGAATCTCTCATTGCTTTTCACCATATGAGTGGATATATATTCATGCCTTAGGGCTCCTTAACAAGAAACTTACACGTCATAGTACACACATGATCTGCTGAAGACCTTACATTTACTCCTCATAAGCATCATGCAAAATCGAGTTCCTCTGACTCAACTCTTCCACATCCACATGCAATCTCTTACCAACTGTCTTTCTGGATGTAGGTATCATCTTATTATGAATAAAATAGAAGTTGAGAGTTTGAGTTTTTACAATTGAGCTCTACCACACAATCTATAGTAATAAGAAAGAGTGACATTCCTAAATTCCCTGTAACCTCCTGCTTATAAGTGCGGTTCATAACACACCCATAAACAAGACTCTACTAGACACGGCTTGTAGACTCCCAAAGACAGAACTGCTCTGATACCACTTCTGCACGACCCAAACCGATGGGCCACGACGGACACCCAGTACCTTACTCAACCGAGTACCAATGTAACGTATCTTTCTTATTACATCATTATAGGTAAGTGGTCTAGAAGGGGCTTCATGAGATAACTAGAGTAAACATGAGGGAATATTCGACATATAGCGACCCAGCCCGATATAGAAACTCATACATGTGACATACGGGCCTATAAGGCCAATGTGATCCATTATATACTTAAAATAGAGGCCGACAAGTCCATACAAGTATTCGTATACATGACATCTATCTACAAGTCTCTAAGAGTACATACTTATCATAAAGGTCAGGACAGGGACCCACCATACCAAATAATACGCGTCTAAATCATACTGACCAAACAAGAAACTCCGGAGCAAATGAAGCGCACCAACATATTCCACTGAGCTGATAGCCTACTTGGAGGACTCTCTACTTGTCTATTGGGATCTGCGGGCATGAAACGCAGCATCCCCAAGCAAAAGGGACGTCTATACAAATAATGTACCGAGTATGTAAGGAATGAAAATTAGTAAATAATAGACATGAGAGAAACATGGAGTAAAAGACTCGACATGTAAGTCTGAATAGCTCTATAAATCCTTTAATACTTATAACGTCATTCATATGCATATAAATGTCATACCATGCATGGGTACATGCGTTCATAACATCATCAAGCCTTTGAGGGCATCCTATCATATCATCTCGGCCACTATGGGCAACATCATCAATGTATACCAGTTGATCAGGTGGTGGTGCGTATATAACACCGTAACCTTTTCCCATATCCCATATATATATATATATATATATATATATATATATATATATATATATATATATATATACACATACATACATACATACATACATACGTGTATATAACATCATCTGGTCATGGGCCAATGTAAATGAATATAATGCAGGAGAAATACGTCAATAAAATCTTTCGAAGTGTCATAAGACCATTATAACTTTGATTAGTATCATGAAATAAACTTTATCAACTTAAGTATTTTATGAGACCCATGAACATATGATAGGATAATAGGACACATGGGAAATCAAGAACATAAGCATCTCTAGCATTTATATGAATAGAGCATTTATGGAAATTGTGCACTTGCTCGTTTCGTTGGTATTGTATGGATCATGCCAAAAGGAAAGAAGGGATAGCCTTAACATACCTGAATTTATTCTCTTGATAATCCCTTTAACACTCGTTGATTGCAACAACACATAAGGGCGGATCGAAGTAAGGGATATGATATTCTTGAGAAAGATTGCACCGTACTCCCTTAGGATCACAAAATCCCGTTGCTATTATGCTAAGAAGTCTTGTATGAATTTTGTTTCAAGAAAAATCACGTTACTACCATTAAAATTTTTGTATGAATTGTTGAAGCTCCCTTTCATTCACTGTAGAGATGCAAGAATCTCTCTTAAGTGATTTTAGAGAGGCTTTTAATCTTGGTTAGTATGGGTCCCACTAGATAAGAATCACTTGACCACAAAGTCCTAAGAATGAGCCACCTATTTTAATGACTAAGAGTCATTCCTTGGTCTTTAAATCAAGACCCCTTGGCTGCCACGTTAGGAGATGGTGTCCCCCTTAAACTTTATCCATAATTTCTTAATTACAAGTTAATCTCCCAATTAAAAATCCATAGTTACCCAATTATCCACATAATCAAGAATTATCTCAAATTACTTAAAATACTACTCACTTTTAACACACTTTATATATCTTGCTATCATGGTCATGTGGTACCTTGTATGACACTAGTCCATAAATACGGAGTATTATAGCTCGGACCGTATTTTATCCCAAATTGTCAAACTTCGACGAAACTAATTTTCTTTGATTTGCTTACCTTTTTACCTTCACAAATTTTCTTGTTACTTGTTTGAAATATCATAATGATTAAAATCTCAAAATAATCTCATTCCCGAACTTATGTCGATTAACTAACAACGAAATTTTAACGTACGAAAATACGGGATGTAACGTCTCATTTATGAGCTTTTATCAATTTACTTATGGTGTACTTTCACGTACGAAAACATGAGGTGTAACAACTCATATTACACTTCTGCACATTTTTGTGCAGATCCTAGTATTTCGAAGTCAGTTGATCATTAGCTAGTAGTGGGGATTGTTGCTGTGGAGACTGAAGGTAAACCTGTTGCGGCGTTCACAAGCTACGGATTCACCTTCTGATTTTGTATTTACACTGTTTACCTTATTTCAATTTAGTGATTTGGCCAGTATCAGAGTATGCCATTAAATTTAGTGATTTGGCCAGACATGCACCTGTTTTGGTCGCTACAGTTAGAGAGCGTGTCTGTAGATTCATCGAGGGGCTCAGGCATGATATTCAGTCTAGCATGGCTCGGGAGTTGGAGTTGGATGTTTAATTTCAGCAGGTCGTAGGGATCACTCGCCGACTGGAGAGCATGTGGGACCAGGAGATAGAGGACAAGCGAGGTCAGGAAAGGGAGGACAAGGAGGTGAGGAGGCCTCTTAGATCGGAGAGATCTACTGGTGCTTATTTGGGAGGCAGGGTACGACATGGTAGAGACTTTGTGTGTCAGCCAGTTCAGTTTGCACTTTAGGTTTCGCACGGTGTTTCAGGTATTCATGGGTCTCAGAGTACCCTTACTGCGTAATTTCTGCATCCATGTCAGTAGAGAGGTTGCTTTGAGTGTGGAGACACCAGCCACATGGTGAGAAATTGTCCCAGACTCTAGACAGATGTGTCACAACGGAGAATTCAGGCGAATAGAGGGCGCCCAAGAGGGGGAGGCCCAGCCCGTTGACGTGTTTCATATAGTAGGCTTAAGGCCTCTACGCCAGATTATGTCATATAGGCATGCCTTCGATTTGTCATAGAGGAGCACCATTCGTATTTTGTTTCAGTTCTGCTTATCGGGGCGAGTTCCCTTATTTGTTGCTTCACTTATGGGTGAGTATCATGATTAGTACTCTGTTTATGTGTTTGCCCCTGTTGGGAGAATCTATGAGTGGTAGTTGTGTTTATCGTTTGTTTTTATTCATCATAGAGAGTTACGAGACTCAAAGTGAATTCTTGTTGTCTATTACGGTAGGTTTTGATGTGATTCCTGAGTATTTTGGTTACGATTGGTGATTAAGATGCTCTACAGGTGTGGGAATTCAGTAAATGTTGTGATTCTATTGGCAGAGTTGAGTTAGTGGAAGGTTTTGATTGGTATGATATGTATTTGACTTGTGATTCAGAGTTGAGGGTGAGACCCTCGCGATTCAATGTGATTCGACATGTTGAGTCGGGTTGAGTGCCTCAGTGGAAGTTATATCAGGATGTGATCCTCGTGATTTGTTCATATACTTTGATTTTTCCTTTTAAAATTGATTCGTAATATTGTACTGATAGAGGGTTGTGCCTATCGGGCTTGTTTGATATTTCTCTTATGTGTTTCTCTTTACATATTCAGTCATTTCCCCCTTGTGCTTATTTGAGTTTTAGTTTACGGGGTGTGTGTCCGGCGGCACTAGATGTGATTGTTGATCTAGAAGTATAGTTATGAGGTCTTCATGTTTCTTGCATCATTGTCAATGTTGTGGAGGTTTGAAACAGATATCTGGCGGATGTGAGGTTGGTAGCCGGTGCTGGTTTTGATTACCGACAACTATTGTGGTCAGAAATGTTTTTATGGGCCTATGTGTGGTGTGTCATTTTGGGTGGTCGTACCTTGTGGGTGTAAGCATAAGTAGTTGCAGCTGGTTGAGACTGATATCGCGTGTAGATTTTGAATCGGGTCTTTTGGAGACGAACGGAAGGTGAGAATTTTGACTCTAAGGCCTATTGGTGTTGGTAGAAGGGATAAATTACAGTTAAGATAATGTCGTCAGACTTATGTGGATTGGGGTGATGTGGGGTCACCCCGCAGGTATATGTTTGAAGTGTGCATTGAGTTATTTGATGACTTCGAGGAAATTCTTGGCTCGTTCGAGGACGAACATTTGTTTAAGAAGGGGAGGATGTTGTGACGAACCAAAGAGTCATCACCTATTTTATTACCCATCCTATACGTCCGAGGCCTTGAAAACCTCATCTGTAGTTGCCTCAATTTGCGTGCGCAGTCCGGGCGCGTAGTCGGACATCTTTAATATGAAATTCTGTGAAAAATGCTAAAATTTGATATTAAGATGAGTAACTTTGACTCTGGTCAACATTTTGGGTAAACGGACTCGGACCCGTGATTTGACGGTTCCGTAGGCTCCGTAAGAAAATATGGGACTTGGGCGTATGCTCGGAATCGAATTCCGAGGTCCCAAGCCCAAGAAATGAATTTTTGAATGAAATTGTTTTTCTGAAATTTATAAAGAAAAGTGAAATGGAAATTGGTTAGAATGTGTTGGTATCGGGCCCGTATTTTTGTTCCGGCACCCGGTACAGGTCTTATATGTGGTTTAAGATATTTCTGTGATTTTTGGTTGAATTGGACGTCGTTTGACGTGTTTCGGACTTAAAACTCTAAATTTGAAAGTTTATGAAGTTTGAAGAAAAACTAGTGATTTTGAGGTTTGATTCGTTGTTTTTGATGTTATATTGGTGATTTGATCGCACAGTTAAGTTCGTAGGATGTTGTTGAGTTAGTGCATGTGATTTGTTAGGAGCCCCGAGGGCTCGGGAGTGTTTCAGAGTGATTTTGAACTTAGGAAGATTGCTAGTTTTTGGCTTCAGCAGTTGCAGGTCCATTTGTTCTTCGCGTTCGTGACGCCTCTTCCGCGTTCGCGAAGCTTTAAGCTATTCCTTCATCGCGTTCGCATCGATTACCTCACGAACGCGTAGGGTTATTTGACCCTGAGGGCTTAGTCCTCTTTTCCTCTTCGCGTTCGCGTAACTTTGCAGGTCTTCTACATCGCGTTCGCATGATGTCCCACGCGTTCGCGTAGGCCAATTTCTGGACCCCAACCTCTTTACTCTTCGCATTCGCATTCACCCTTTCGCGAACATGATGGTCTGTCCAGTCTACCCTTCGCAATCGCGACCTCCCTTCCGCGAACGCGAAGGGCAATTTTGCCCAGTGGTATATAAATATTTCCAGAACAGTAGCTTCGGGATTTTTCATAAGTTTTCACGAAATTCATCTTCTCCAAGGTCCTTAGGCATCCATTGAAGCCATCCTTCACCAAAACTTCTAGGGTTAGTAAATTTTAACTCGTTTCCTTCATTTTTCATCTATATCTAATGAATTCCTAAGCCTAGAACATGCAAATTAGAGTAGAAAATTGGGAATTTGGGTAGAGTTAGGCCCTTTTGAATTTTCTTGATTTTGACGTCATTTTGGGGTCGAATTTGAAAACAAATTATATATTCGGGCTCGTGGGTGAATGGGTGACGTGGTTTTGGTCCAAGCCTCGTGTTTTGACCAAGCGGGCCTGGGGTCAAATTTTGTTATTTTGGAAGAATGCGTGGAAATGGGTAATTAGGCTATGTAATTGAATTATCGAGTCCTGATTGATATACTTGAGTTGATTATGCCTAGATAATACCATTCGGGAGTGGAATTCTAAAGGAAAGGCGGTGTTAGAGGGTTGGTTGCTATATTTTGGACCCGAGGTAAGTGTTTGGTCTAACCTTAGCTTGAGGGAATGTGAGTTGAGTCTTATCTGCTACTTGCTAATTGTAGAGTATGATGTATAGGCATGGTGACGAGTATCTATACATTGGTGTCTAGCATGACCGTGAGTCTTATTATTGCGAATATTCCGATTTGTTGTAACTTCCATGCTTAATTGACGATTTCTATATGTTGTAAAGAGCATGTGAAGGGAATTGTGATCTTTAAACTTCGAGGAGCATTGGCTCAAATTATAACACGAATGGTGAAGATATATGAGATAGTAGAATCCTTTGGAGCATTGGCTCAATTAATAGAGTAAACTATGAAATGAAAGTAAAGAAAGAGAAATAGTTACTAAAATATACCCTCACGGGGTCATTGTTGCTTTAGTGATTATCTCCCTTGCTGGGATGTTGAGATTACTGTTATTGTTTCCATGCCGGGATTTAACTATTTAATTGATGTTCCCTTTCTAGGATTTAATTGTTTAATCGATGTTCCCTTGCCGGGATTTAATTTTTTAATTGATGTTCCCTTGCCGGGATTTCTATTTTTATTCTGTTTACTCCCTTGCCCTTGTTTGTGATTGCTGTTTGGGTGAGGAAGAGTGTTAAAGCATAAAGGGTGATGCCGTTCACTGTTTGCTATTGTAAGGAAGAGTGTTAAAGCACGAAGGGTGATGCCGTGCGTTGTTTGATATTGTGAGGAAAGAGTGTAAAGCACGAAGAGTGATGCCGTGCCGTACGATGTACCATTCCATATCGATATTCATTGATTATACTGTGAGGAAAGGGAGTAAAATCATGAAGGGTGATGCCGTGCCATGATTTACATTGATTACATTTTACCTTGCATAGTGAGGACGAGAGTAAAAGCACGAAGGGTGATGCCGTGCCATGATTTACATTGATTACATTATGCATTGCATAGTGAGGACGAGAGTAAAAGCACGAAGGGTGATGCCGTGCAAGCTTGTGATTTCTGGTCCTTATTGATATTCTGGCCTTGTTGTTCCTTTCTTTGTTTAAGATTTCTTATATAAAACTGTTATCTCCCCACAACATGTTCCCCTTCCCTTATTGATGGATTACTTCCTGTATTTCTTTTCCGTTGTTTATATATATATATATATATATATATATATATATATATTCGAATTTCACATGTTTACTTGGTAGTCTGGTTCTAGCCTCTTCACTACTTCGCCGAGGTTAAGCTAGGCACTTACCAGTACATGGGGTCGGTTGTACTGATGCTACACCTGCGCTTCTTTATGTTGTGCAGATTACGCAGCCAAACCCGGAGGACATCATTAGTGGGAGTGTCTTCCAGCTCAACCTAGATGCTTCAAGGTATACCCGCTAGCGTTCGTGGGCCTTGGCGTCTCTCACATCCCTATGCCTTCGTTTCTGTCTTGTTTTTCTTCTAGTTTCAGAGACGGTCATGTATTTCCTTTTAGACTTTGTATTCAGCACTCTTATGGACAGTTCGTGAGTTTGTGACTCCAGGTTTTGGGAAAATTATGCATCGATGTATTATGTTGTCTTTACTTAGTTTTGAAAACCATATTTATTTATCTCCGCTGTTAAGTTGTGAACGGTTTTTAGCTTATTTTGTTAAATCGATGTTTCCATGCTAGTTTAACTGTACACGTTGGCTTGTCTAGTGAGTTCAGCGTTAGACGCCATCACGGCCCGATGGTGGGATTTCGGGGTGTGACAAAGTTGGTATCAGAGCCCTAGGTTGCTTAGGTCTCACAAATGACGGACAACTTGGTAGAGTCTGAGGGATCGACACGGAGACGTCTGTATTTATCCCCTAGAGGCTGCAAAGTTAGGATGACTCCACATTTCTTTTCATCTTTGTCGTGCGATATGAATTCTGAGTACTGATTAAGTTTCTATTCTATTCTCGCAGATGGAGAGGACGCGTGCTTCCCTTGGTTCTGCTCAGCAACCCGACACTCCTGCTACAGCTCCTACAAGGGGTCGAGGTTGAGGACGAGGCCGTGCTAGAGGCCGAGGCCGGGCTCAGCCCCAGTGGAGGACCCTCAGGTCGAGTCTGACGAGGAGGTCCCAGTTTCGGCAGTCCCAGTTGGACCAGTTCAGGTCCTAGAGGGATTCATAGCTACCCAGTGCTTCAGAACGCTCTTGTCCGTCTAGTCGGACTCATGGAGAGTGTAGCACATGCGGGTCTTCTTCCTACTGCACCAGCCATCTCTCAGGCTGGGGGAGGTGCCCAGACTCCTGCCACTCGCACGCCAGAGCAGCTAACTACAGTTTCAGACTCCGGCACCTCAGCCA
The DNA here is from genome assembly GCA_005239525.1 of Nicotiana knightiana. Classification (NCBI taxonomy): domain Eukaryota; kingdom Viridiplantae; phylum Streptophyta; class Magnoliopsida; order Solanales; family Solanaceae; genus Nicotiana; species Nicotiana knightiana. The sequence goes on along the minus strand of ML380389.1, from coordinate 214,448 downwards.
GCCGGAGTAGCTCAGATGGGTATTGCAGCACCGGTAGCAGAGGGAGCAGCTATGTCAGCAGATGCTTTGTGGAGACTGGACAGGTTCACTAAGTTATTCACTGCTACTTTTACTGGTTCACCATCAGAGGACCCCCAGGAATATTTGGACAGTTGCTATGAGGTTCTTCGGAACATGGGTATAGTGGAGTCCAACGGAGTTGACTTTGCTACTTTTCAGTTATCTGGTGCAGCCAAGAGTTGGTGGAGAAACTATTTNTCAGAGATTTATTGAGGGATTGGCCCGGCCTATCAGACTTCAGATGGCTAGAGAGTCAGGTACCGATATATCGTTCCAGGATGCGGACAATGTGGCCAGGAGGATTGAGATGATTATGTCATAGGGTGGTGGTCAGGGGGCTGAGAAGAGGCCCCGTCATTTCGGTCGTTTCAGTGGAGCCTCATCTGGGGGCAGGGATTCTTCAGGCAGAGGTCATCCTCCCTGGCCCTTCCAATCAGCTCTCTAGGTTTCCCATGGTACTTCAGGTGGTCGTGGTTATCAGACGCACTATTCTGATCAACAGCCTTACAGTGCGCCACCAGCTCCCATCAATGCATCATCGCATCAGAGTTTCTGAGGTGGTCATTCAAGTCGATAGGGTCAAACTCAGTTCCCTCAGCAACCGAGGTCTTGTTACACTTGTGGCGATCCGGGTCACCTTGCCAGATTTTGCCCTCGAGCACCAGGTAGTTCGCAGCATTAGGGTTCTCATGCTATGGTACAGGCACCAGGTGTTCCACAGCCTGCCCAGCCAGCTAGAGGTGGGGGTAGAGGTGCTAGAAGTGGAGGTAGAGGTCATAGAGGTGGATCTCAGGTTGTCAGAGGTGGAGGCCAGCCAGCAGCCGGCCGTCCCAGAGATGTGGTTCAGGGTGGTGGGGCCCAGTCCCGATGTTATGCTCTTCCAGCAAGGCCAAAGGCTGAGTCTTCAGATGCAGTCATTACAGGTACTATTCGGGTCTGTGACATAGATGCTTCAGTGCTATTTGATCCAGGGTCCACGTATTCGTACGTGTCCTCTTATTTTGCACCGTACCTGGTCATGGCTAGTGATCCACTGAGTATTCCTATTTATGTATCTACACCGGTGGGTGATTCTATCGTGGTCGATCGAGTCCATCGTTCTTGTGTTGTGGCGATTGGGGTCTTGAGACCCGTGTTGATTTGATGCTTTTAGGTATGGTCGACTTTGATGTTATATTGGGGATGAACTGGTTATCCCCATATCATGCTATCTTGGATTTCCATGCCAAGTCATTGACCTTAGCCTTACCCGATTTGCCCCGTTTGGAGTGGAGAGGGACTCCTGGTCATTCTACCCGTAGTGTTATTTCGTACGTGAAAGGGCGTATGGTCGAGAAGGGGTGTTTGGCTTATTTGGCTTATGTGCGCGATTCCAATGTTGAGATTCCCTCTATTGATTCGGTACCCGTGGTTCGTGAGTTTCCTAAGGTCTTCCCTTCAGACCTGCCGGGGATGCCACCCGACAGGGACATTGATTTCTGCATTGATCTGACTCGGGGCACCCAGCCCATTTCTATTCCGCCATATCGCATGGTCCCGCCAGATTTGAAAGAGTTGAAGTAACAATTGCAGGATTGGCTTGGGAAGGGTTTCATTAGGCCCAGCGTTTCTCCTTGGGGTGCTCTAGTGTTGTTTGTGAAGAAAAAGGATGGTTCGATGAGGATGTGCATTGATTACTGGTAATTGAACAAGGTTACAATCAAGAATAAGTATCCACTGCCGAGGATTGATGATTTGTTCGATCAACTTCAGGGTGCCAAGGTATTTTCAAAGATAGAATTGAGATCCGACTACCATCAATTGAGGATTAGGGCATCTGATGTCACTAAGATAGCTTTTCGCACTCGGTACGGACATTACGAGTTTTTGGTCATGTCATTTGGGTTGACAAATGACCCAACAACTTTTATGGACTTGATGAACCGAGTGTTCAAGCCTTATTTGGACTCGTTCGTGATAGTCTTCATTGATGATATATTGATATACTCTGGCAGCCAGGAGGAGCATGAGCAGCATCTCAGAGTGGTTCTTCAGACTCTGAAGGATAGTCAGCTATATGCAAAATTTTTGAAGTGTGAGTTTTGGTTGAGTTCAGTTGCATTCCTGGGTCATGTCGTATCAGTAGAGGGTATTCAGGTTGACTCGAAGAAGATTGAGGCGGTCAAGAACTGGCCTAGACCAGCATCAGCTACAGAGATTTGGAGTTTCTTGGGATTGGCAGGCTACTATCGTCGATTCGTGGAGGGGTTCCCATCTATTGCAGCTCTGATGACTAGGTTGACCCAGAAGGGTGCCCAGTTCAGATGGTCGGACGAGTGTGAGGCGATATTTCAGAGGCTCAAGGCAGCTCTGACTACGACACCGATATTGGTTTTGCCCACAGATTCATGGCCTTACACAGTCTATTGCGATGCTTCCCCTATTGGGCTGGTGCAGTTGATGCAGGATGGCAAAGTCATTGCTTATGCTTCGAGGCAGTTGAAAATTCATGAGAAGAACTATCCAGTGCATGATTTGGAGTTGGCAGCCATTGTTCACGCATTGAAGATTTGGAGGCACTATCTGTATGGCGTGGCGTGCGAGGTGTTCACGGATCATAAGAGTCTTCAGTACTTGTTCAAGCAAAAGGAGTTGAATTTGAGGCAGAGGAGGTGGTTGGAGTTGTTGAAGGATTATGATATTACCATCTTATATCACCCGGGGAAGGCCAATGTGGTGGCCGATGCTTTGAGTAGGAAGTCAGCTAGTATGGGCAGTCTTGCTTTTATTCCGGTCAGTCAGAGGCCACTTGCTTTGGATGTTTAGACTTTGGCCAATCTATTTGTGAGGTTGGATATTTCTGAGCCTAGTGGAGTTTTGGCTTGTACGGTCGCTCGTTCTTCATTATTGGAGCGTATCCGTGATCGGCAATTTGATGATCCCCATTTGTGTGTCCTTAGAGACACGATGCAGAGCGGAGGTGCCAAGCAGGTGACCTTAGATGATGATGGTGTTTTGAGATTGCAGGGGCGAGTTTGTGTGCCCAATGTTGATGGGATCCAAGAGTTGATTTTAGAGGAGGCCCATAGTTCCCACTACTCTATTCATCCGGGCGCTGCGAAGATGTATCAGGATTTGCGGTAGCATTATTGGTGGCGTAAAATGAAGAAGGATATTGTGGCACATGTGGCGCGGTGCTTGAATTGTCAACCTGTTAAGTATGAGCATCAGAGGTCTGGTGTTTTATTTCAGAGGATTGAGCTTCCTAAGTGGAAGTGGGAGAGGATCACTATGGACTTCGTTACCGGACTTCCATTGACCCGGAAGAAGTTCGATGCAGTTTGGGTCATTGTTGATAGGCTGACCAAGTCAGCGCATTTCATTCATGTGGCAGTCTCCTATTCATCCGAGAGGTTAGCTGAGATATATATCCGGGAGATTGTTCGCCTTCATAGTGTGCCGGTATCTATCATTTCGGAACGGGGCGCACAGTATGCCTCGCGTTTCTGGAGGGCATTTTATCGAGAGTTAGGCACCCAGGTTGAGTTGAGTACATCATATCATCCTCAGACGGATGGACAATCCGAGCGGACTATTCAGATATTGGAGGATATGCTCCGAGCTTGTGTTATTGACTTTAGAGGATCATGGGATCAGTTCTTGCCTTTAGCAGAGTTTGCCTACAACAACAGCTACCGGTCGAGTATCCAGATGGCTCCTTATGAGCTTTATATGGTAGGCGGTGTCGATCTTTGGTTGGATGGTTTGAGCCAGGATAGGCTCGGTTGTTGGGTACAGATTATGTTCAGGAGGCCTTGGACAAGGTCAGGATCATTCAGGATAGGCTTCGTACAGCTCAGTCCAGGCAAAAGAGTTATGCAGATCGCAAGGTTCGAGATGTGGCTTTTATGGTTGGTGAGCGAGTATTGCTCCGAGTGTCGCCTATGAAGGGCGTGATGAGATTTGGGAAGAAGGGCAAGCTTAGCCCTAGGTTCATTGGTCCGTTTGAGATTCTTGATCGAGTGGGAGAGGTGGCTTATAGACTTTCATTGGCGCCTAGCTTCTCAGCCGTACATCCAGTTTTTCATGTGTCCATGCTTCAGAGGTATCACGGCGATCTAGCCCACGTATTAGATTTCAGCACTATCCAGTTGGACAAGGACTTATCTTATGAGGAGGAGCCGCTAGCTATTCTAGACCGGCAGGTTCGTCAGTTTAGATCCAAGAGTTTCCCTTCTATTCGTGTTCAGTGGAGAGGTCAGCCTCCTGAGGCATCGACCTGGGAGTCCGAGTCCAATATGCAGAGCCGTTACCCTCATTTATTCCCCGTCTCAGGTACTTCCTTCTTCTATCCGTTCGAGGACGAACAGTTGTTTTAGAGGTGGAGAATGTGACGACCCAAAGGGTCATCACCTATTTTATTACCCATCCTATACTTCCGAGGCCTTGAAAACCTCATATGTAGTTGCCTCAATTTGCATACGCAGTCCGGGCGCGTAGCCGGACAACTTAAATATGAAATTCTGTGAAAAATGCTAAAATTTTATATTAAAATGAGTAAATTTGACTCCGGTCAACATTTTGGGTAAACGGACCCGGACCCGTGATTTTACGTCCCGGAGGGTCCGTAGGAAAATATGGGACTTGGGCGTATGTCCGGAATCGAATTCCGAGGTCCCAAGCCCGAGAAATGAATTTTTGTGTGAAATTGTTTTTCTGAAATTTATAAGGAAAAGTGAAATGGAAATTGGTTAGAATGTGTTGGTATCGGGCTAGTATTTTGGTTTCGGCACCCGGTACAGGTCATATATGTGGTTTAAGATATTTCGGTGAAGTTTGGTTGAAATTGGACGTCGTTTGACGTGTTTCGGATTTAAAACTCTAAATTTGAAAACTTATGAAGTTTGAAGAAAAACTAGTGATTTTGAGGTTTGATTAGTTGTTTTTGATGTTATATTGGCGATTTGATCGCACGGTTAAGTACGTAGGATGTTGTTGAGTTAGTGCATGTGATTTGTTAGGAGCCCCGAGGGCTCGGGAGTGTTTCGGAGGTGTCTCGGAGTGATTTTGAACTTAGGAAGATTGCTGGTTTTTGGCTTCAGCAATTGCAGGTCCATTTGTTCTTCGCGTTCGCGACGCCTCTTTTGCGTTCGTGAAGCTTTAAGCTATTCCTTCATCGCATTTGCATCCATTCCCTCGTGAACGCGTAGGGTTATTTGACCTTGAGGGCTTAGCCCTATTTTCCTCTTCGCGTTCGCGTAGCTTTGCAGGTCTTCTACATCACGTTCGCGTGATGTCCCACGCGTTCGCGTAGTCCAATTTCTGGGCCCCAGCCTCTTTACTCATCGCGTTCGTATTCACCCTTTCGTGAACGCGATGGTCAGTCCAGTCTACCCTTCGCGAAAGCGACCTCCCTTCCGCGAACGCGAATGGCAATTTTTCCCAGTGGTATATAAATATTTCCAGAATAGTAGCTTCGGAATTTTTCATAAGTTTCCACAAAAGTCATCTTCTCCAAGGTCCTTAGGCATCCATTGAAGCCATCCTTCACCAAAACTTCTTGGGTTAGTAAATTTTAACTCGTTTCCTTCATTTTTCATCTATATCTAATGAATTCCTAAGCCTAAAACATGCAAATTAGAGTAGAAAATTGGGAATTTGGGTAGAGTTAGGCCCTTTTGAATTTTCTTGATTTAGACCTCGTTTAGGGGTCGAATTTGAAAACAAATTATATATTCGGGCTCGTGGGTGAATGGGTGACGTGGTTTTGGTCCGAGCCTCGTGTTTGGACCAAGCGGGCCCGGGGATCAAATTTTGTTATTTTGGAAGAATGTATGGGAATGGGTAATTAGGCTATGTAATTGAATTATCAAGTCCTTATTGATATACTTGAGTTGATTATGCCTAGATAATACCATTCCGGAGTTGAATTCTAAAGGAAATGCGATGTTAGAGGGTTGATTGCTATATTTTGGACCCGAAGTAAGTGTTTGGTCTAACCTTAGCTTGAGGGAATAGGAGTTGAGTCTTATTTGCTACTTGCTAATTGTAGAGTATGATGTATAGGCATGGTGACGAGTATCTATACATTGGCGTCTAGCATGACCGTGAGTCTTATTATTGCGAATATTTCGATTTTGTTGTAACTTCCATGCTTAATTGATGATTTCTATATGTTGTAAAGAGCATGTGAAGGGAATTGTGATCTTTAAACTTCGAGGAGCATTGGCTCAAATTATAACACGAATGGTGAAGATATATGAGAGAGTTTAATCCTTTGGAGCATTGGCTCAAGTAATAGAGTAAACTATGACATGAAAGTGAAAGAAAGAGAAAGAGTTACTAAAATATACCCTCGCCGGGTCATTGTTGCTTTAGTGATTATGTCCCTCGCTGGGATGTTTAGATTACTGTTATTGTTCCCTTGTCGGGATTTAATTGTTTAATTGATGTTCCCTTGCAGGGATTTAATTGTTTAATTGATGTTCCCTTGCCGGGATTTCTATTTTTATTCTGTTTACTCCCTTGCCCTTGTTTGTGATTGCTATTTGGGTGAGGAAGAGTGTTAAAGCATGAAGGGTGATGCCGTGCACTGTTTGCTATTGTAAGGAAGAGTGTTAAAGCACGAAGGGTGATGTCGTCCATTGTTTGATATTGTCTCCCTTGCTGGGATGTTGAATTTACTGTTATTGTTCCCTTGCCGGGATTCCTATTTCTGTTATGTTTACTCCCTTGCCTGTTGTTTGTGATTGCTGTTTGGGTGAGGAACAGTGTTAAAGCACGAAGGGGGATGCCGTGCACTGTTTGCTATTGTAAGGAAGAGTGTTAAAGCACGAATGGTGATGCCGTGCATTGTTTGATATTGTCTCCCTTGCTGGGATGTTGAGATTGCTGTTATTGTTCCGTTGCCGGGATTCCTATTTATATTATGTTTACTCCCTTGCGCGTTGTTTGTGATTTATGTTTGGGTGAGGAAGAGTGTTAAAGCACGAAGGGTGATGCCGTGCGTTGTTTGATATTGTGAGGAAAGAGTGTAAAGCACGAAGGGTGATGCCGTGCCGTACGATTTTACCATTCCGTACCGATATTCATTGATTATACTGTGAGGAAAGAGAGTAAAAGCATGAAGGGTGATGCCGTGCCATGATTTACATTGATTACATTATACATTGCATAGTGAGGACAGAGTAAAAGCACGAAGGGTGATGCCATTCCATGATTTACATTGATTACATTATGCATTGCATAGTGAGTACGAGAGTAAAAACACGAAGGGTGATGCCGTACAAGCTTGTATTTTTGGTCCTTATTGATATTCTGGCCTTGTTGTTCCTTTCTTTGTTTAAGATTTCTTATATGAAACTGTTATCTCCCCACAACATGTTTCCGTTCCCTTATTGATGGATTACTTCTTGTATTTCTTTTCCGTTGTTTATATATATATATATATATTCGAATTGCACAGGTTTACTTCGTACTTTGGTTCTAGCCTCGGCACTACTTCGCCGAGGTTAGGCTAGACACTTACCAGTACATGGGGTCGGTTGTACTGATGCTACACCTTTACTTCTTTATGTTGTGCATATTACGCAGCCGGACCCGGAGGACATCATTAGTGGGAGTGTCTTCCAGCTCATCCTAGAGGCTTCAAGGTATACCCGTTGGCGTTCGTGGGCCTTGGCGTCTCTCCCATACCTATGCCTTCATTTCTGTCTTGTTTTCCTCTAGTTTCAGAGACAGTCATGTATTTCCTTTCAGACTTTGTATTTAGCTCTCTTGTGGACAGTTCGTGAGTTTGTGACTCCAGGTTTTGGGAAAATTATGTGTCGATGTATTATGTTGTCTTTACTTAGTTTTGAAAACCATATTTATTTATCTCCGTTGTTAAGTTATGAACGGTGTTTAGCTTATTTTGTTAAATCAATGTTTCCATGCTAGTTTAACTGTACACGTTGGCTTGTCTAGCGAGTTCAACGTTAGACGCCATCACGGCCCGATGGTGGGATTTCGGGGCGTGACAGATGTAATGATCCTGTCGGTCGTTTTGAGAATTTAAGCCCCGTTCAGCGGCATAAGGCCTTGTGCAGTTTTGTATTATGTGTATTGACTTGCGTGCGTAGTCGAATTCAGTTATGACGGTCCCGGAGGGTCTACAGGAAAATATGGGACTTGGGCATATGCCCGGAATCGAATTCTGAGGTTCCGAGCCCGAGAAATGAATTTTTGAGTGAAATTATTTTTCTGAAATTTATAAAGAAAAGTGAAATGGAAATTGGTTAGAATGTATTGGTATCGGGCCCATTTTTGGTACCGGCGCCCAGTACATGTATTATATGTGGTTTAAGATATTTCTGTGAAGTTTGGTTGAAATTGGACGTCGTTTGACGTGTTTCGCACTTAAAACTCTAAATTTGAAAGTTTATGAAGTTTGAAGAAAAACTAGTGATTTTGAGGTTTGATTCATTGTTTTTGATGTTATATTGGCGATTTGATCGCACGGTCAAGTTCGTAGGATGGTTTTGAGTTAGTGCATGTGATTTGTTAGGAGCCCCGAGGGCTCGGGAGTGTTTCTGAGGTGTCTCGGAGTGATTTTGAACTTAAGAAGATTGCTGGTTTTTGGCTTCAGCAGTTGCAGGTCCATTTATTCTTCGCGTTCGCGACGCCTCTTCTGTGTTCGCGAAGCTTTAAGCTATTCCTTAACCGCGTTCACATCCATTCCCTCACGAACGCATAGGGTTATTTGACCCTGAGGGCTTAGCCCTATTTTCCTCTTCGTTTTCGTGTAGCTTTGCAGGTCTTCTACTCGCGTGATGTCCCACGCGTTCGCGTAGGCCAATTTCTGGACCCCAGCCTCTTTACTCTTCGCGTTTGCATTTACCTTTTCGCAAACGAGATGGTCTGTCCAGTCTACCCTTTGCGAACGCGACCTCCCTTCCGCGAACGCGAAGGGAAATTTTTCCCAGTGGTATATAAATATTTCCAGAACAATAGCTTCGGGATTTTTCATAAGTTTTCACGAAATTCATCTTCTCCAAGGTCCTTAGGCATCCATTGAAGCCATCCTTCACCAAAACTTCTTGGGTTAGTAAATTTTAACTCCTTTCCTTCATTTTTCATCTATATCTAATGAATTCCTAAGCCTAAAACATGCAAATTAGAGTAGAAAATTGGGAATTTGGGTAGAATTAGGCCCTTTTGAATTTTCTTGATTTAGACCTCGTTTTGGGGTCGGATTTGAAAACAAATTATATATTCGGGCTCGTGGGTGAATGGGTGATGTGGTTTTGGTCCGAGCCTCATGTTTGGACCAAGCGGGCCCGGGATCAAATTTTTTTATTTTGGAAGAATGTATGAAAATGGGTAATTAGGCTATGTAATTGAATTATTGAATCCTTATTGATATACTTGAGTTGATTATGCCTAGATAATACCATTCCGGAGTTGAATTCTAAAGGAAAGGCGGTGTTAGAGGGTTGATTGCTATATTTTGGACCCGAGGTAAGTGTTTGGTCTAACCTTAGCTTGAGGGAATAAGAGTTGAGTCTTATTTGCTACTTGCTAATTGTAGAGTACGATGTATAGGCATGGTGACGAGTATCTATACATTGGCGTCTAGCATGACCGTGAGTCTTATTATTGCGAATATTCCGATTTTTTATAACTTCCATGCTTAATTGATGATTTCTATATGTTGTAAAGAGCATGTGAAGGGAATTGTGATCTTTAAACTTCAAGGAGCATTGGCTCAAATTATAACACGAATGGCGAAGATATATGAGAGAGTTGAATCCTTTGGAGCATTGGCTCAAGTAATAGAGTGAACTATGACATGAAAGTGAAAGAAAGAGAAAGAGTTACTAAAATATACCCTCGCCGGGTCATTGTTGTTTTAGTGATTATCACCCTTGCTGGGATGTTGAGATTACTGTTATTGTTCCCTTGCAGGGATTTAATTGTTTAATTGATGTTCCCTTGTCGGGATTTAATTTTTTAATTGGTGTTCCCATGCCGGGATTTAATTGTTTAATTGATGTTCCCTTGCCGGGATTTCTATTTTTATTCTGTTTACTCCCTTGCCCTTGTTTGTGATTGTTGTTTGGGTGAGGAAGAGTATTAAAGCATAAAGGGTGATGCCATGCATTGTTTGATATTGTCTCCCTTGCCGGGATGTTGAGATTACAGTTATTGTTCCCTTGCCGGGATTCCTATTTCTATTATGTTTACTCCCTTGCATGTTGTTTATGATTGCTGTTTGGGTGAGAAGAGTGTTAAAGCACGAAGGGTGATGCCGTTCACTGTTTTCTATTGTAAGGAAGAGTGTTAAAGCACGAAGGGTGATGCCGTGCACTGTTTGCTATTGTAAGGAAGAGTGTTAAAACACGAAGGGTGATGTCGTGCATTGTTTGATATTGTCTCCCTTGCTGGGATGTTGAGATTACTGTTATTGTTCCGTTGCCGGGATTCCTATTTCTATTATGTTTACTCCCTTGCCCGTTGTTTGTGATTGTTGTTTGGGTGAGTAAGAGTGTTAAAGCACGAAGGGTGATGTCGGGCACTGTTTGCTATTGTGAGTAAGAGTGTTAAAGCACGAAGGGTGATACCGGGCGTTGTTTGATATTGTGAGGAAAGAGTGTAAAGCACGAAGGGTGATACCGGGCGTTGTTTGATATTGTGAGGAAAGAGTGTAAAGCACGAAGGGTGATGCCGTGCTGTACGATGTACCATTCTGTATCGTTATTCATTGATTATACTGTGAGGAAAGAGAGTAAAAGCACGGAGGGTGATGCCGTGCCATGATTTACATTGATTACATTATACATTGCATAGTGAGGACGAGAGTAAAAGCACGAAGGGTGCTGCCGTGCCATGATTTATATTGATTATATTATGCATTGCATAGTGAGGACGAGAGTAAAAGCACGAAGGGTGATGCCGTGCAAGCTTGTGATTTCTGGTCCTTATTGATATTCTGGCCTTGTTGTTCCTTTCTTTGTTTATGATTTCTTATATGAAACTGTTATCTCCTCACAGCATGTTCCCCTTCCCTTATTGATGGATTACTTCCTGTATTTCTTTTCCGTTGTTATATATATATATATTCGAATTGCACAGGTTTACTTGGTAGTCTGGTTCTAGCCTCGTCACTACTTCGCCGAGGTTAGGCTAGGCACTTACCAGTACATAGGATCGGTTGTACTGATTCTACATCTGCACTTCTTTATGTTGTGCAGATTACGCAGCCGGACCCGGAGGACATCATTAGTGGGAGTGTCTTCCATCTCATCGTAGATGCTTCAAGATATACCCGTTGGCGTTCGTGGGCCTTGGCGTCTCTCCCATTCCTATGCCTTCGTTTCTATCTTGTTTTCCTCTAGTTTCTGAGACAGTCATGTATTTCCTTTCAGACTTTGTATTTATCACTCTTATGGACAGTTCGTGAGTTTGTGACTCCAGGTTTTGGGAAAATTATGTGTCGATGTATTATGTTGTCTTTACTTAGTTTTAAAACCTATATTTATTTATCTCCGCTGTTAAGTTGTGAACGATTTTTAGCTTATTCTGTTAAATCGATGTTTCCATGCTAGTTTAACTGTACACGTTGGCTTGTCTAGCGAGTTCAACGTTAGACGCCATCACGGCCCGATGGTGGGATTTCGAGGCGTGATAGATGTAACGATCCTGTCGGTCATTTTGAGAATTTAAGCCCCGTTCAGCGGCATAAGGACTTGAGAAGTTTTTTATTATGTGTATTGACTTGCATGCGTAGTCGAATTCAGTTACCGGATGATTCGGAGTCAAATCGAAAGAAAGATTCTAGTTTGGGAAGCTTAAGCGGTAAGAGATGACCGGAATTTGACTTTTGGGTAAACGGATTTGGAATGGGTTTTGGATGATTTCAAGAGCTTCGTATGGTGATTTTGGGCTTAGACATGCGTCCTGATTTGAATTTGGAGGTCTATAGGGTAATTTGAAGCATTTCGGCGAAAATTGGAAAAATTGAAGTTTGGAAGGTGGAGAGGTTTGACCAAGAGTTGACTTTGGTGATATCGGGGTCGTAATGCGATTCCGAGAGTTGGAATAGCTCAGTTGTGTCATTTGGGACTTGCCTGCAAAATTTGACGTCATTCTGGGTTGACTTGATAGATTTTAGCGCGAGTTTTACAAGTTTGAAGATTTGAAAGCTGATAAGTTCGATTCATGGTCCGATTCGTAGTTTCGACGTTGTTTGATGTTATTTGAGACCTCGAGCGAGTCCGTGTTAGGTTATGAAACTTGTTGGTGTGTTTAGACGGGGTCCCGGTTCCCTCGAGTTAGTTTCAGATGGGCTATAGGCCATTTTCTCATTGTTTGGTATAGTTGTGCTGATATCTAGTTTCCCCTTCTATGTGATCGCGTAGCTGAAGCTGCAATCGTGAAGTCTTGTTTGGTGAGCTGACCATTCCTTCTTTGTGTTCCCGTAGTCCTGTTCGCGAGCGTACGTGAGCTACTGCCTTCTCCGTGTTCTCACTTCATTGCCCGCATTCACATAGCTAAGTTGTAACAGCTGGATTTTCCCCTTCCCCTTTAGCGATCGCATGCGTACTCGCGCGGTCACGTAGTGCACTACCTGACCTCAACATTTTTCCCTCTTCGTGATCGCACTGTTCCATTCGCGATCGCGTAATACATTTTGACAGTTGTTATTTTTCTTCCTTGCAATCGGACTACTTGTTCCGGGATCACGATGTTCAAATACCTGGGAAGCATAATATATCTTCCAAATCGAGGTTCAGGCTGTTTTATCACATCTTGAATTGTAGAGCTTGGTTTTGAGCGATTCTTTGTGGGGTTTTCAAGAAAATTGATTGGGAAGTGTTCTTCACCTAGAGTCTATTATATTTCATGATTTTATCTTTATTTTTTCATATAATTAGTGTTTTTGAGTGAGGGAAATGAGGATTTTTGAAGAAAACTTTCAAATTGAAAAATCATGATTTGAAGGACGAATTGATATCGTAATTTGATAATTTTAGTATGGTTGAACTCGTATCGGAATGGGTGTGTGGATTGTTATGAAATTTGTCGGGTTCCGAGGTGGGGGCCCGAGGGACGACTTTTGGGTTAATTTTTAGATTTTGATAAAGATTGAGTCTTTATGATCCATAATAGTTTCTTATGAGTTTTATTCATGCTTTGAAGTTATGTTGGATAGATTTGAGCCGCCCGAAGGTCATTTCACCCGAGAATTTCTTTTTTTGAGTAATAGTCTGTCTTCTTTAAGGTAAGTATCTTGTCTAACCTTGTGCGGGGGAAACTACCCCTTAGGATTTGAATCTTCTATGCTAATTGTACTCTGTGTACGCGAGGTGACGAGCATGTGCTCGAACTTATTTGTGGAAAGTTGGCCTTTTAGGGTTCTTAGGTTCTTGTGTTTATTGAGTATTAAGTTGTTTTAGTTATGATTAAGTTTTCTTAATTACTAGGTTCACTTTACTTGCTTTAATTGGGATTAATTGCTTTGTGATTCACTCATATTGCCTATTTGATTCTTATATGATTTAACTGAAGATTTTTACCTCTTCTATTGCCATGCTATCCTTTCATAACTGCTTATTTTATTTGAAATTATTATTATCTCTTCTGTAATTGTTTAGCCTTAATTGAGGTTATGATTATCTTTCCGCTGCTTATCCTTAATTGAATTTGTTGTATCTCTATCGTAATTTCCCAACCTTAAAAGAAGTTTAGATATCATATATCTTAGTTTACTTGTCCTTATTTGGAATTATTCGACTTGTGTTAGCTCCCTCGTTGTCGAACTGTACATTGTGGACCGTTGTTACATAGTATTTCCTTTCTTGTTGAGTTGTTCTTATTATGACTAGAATTCTCTATTGTGTCTACTCCTTGTGAATTAGTTCTTCCGTTTCTTTGAGTTCTGGAATTTTTGAGTTGGTTTATTTTTCGTACCATTGTATTATTGTCATTGTTGTGGTTTTACTTATTGTTGTGATGCACGAGGATTTTGCCGTGAGGTTGTTGTTATTGTGATGCACGAGGTTTCTGTTGTGCAGTCGTTGTTATGGGGTTGGACGAGGTTTTTGTCGTGCTATTGTTACTATTGATATTTGCACATGCGGTGTGACAAGGCGGGCTATATATATGTGGGTTGTGCATGTGAAATACAAGGAGGGAACATTATTATGCACGTGTGGCGAGACAAGGCGGACATTCACTTTATTATTGCACACGTGGCGAGACAAGGTGGGTTATGTCAGGGATTGATTTGTGATGACTGGCCTGGGGCATTCTTGTTGTTGATATTTGTGTAGTGGTACACTTACTTGTGTGAGATTTATCTTGTGGAAAGTTGTGGAAAAATATTATACGTGTTGTCCATTTCTTTTCCTATACTTACTAGCTGGCATGAACTATATTAGGACACTTGCACAAGCATATACATAGTTAAGCACTCTTATCGGTTAAGAGGTTTTCTTGATATTGTTGAGTATAGATGCACACCCTTGTTTACTTGCCTTCTATGTGAGAATGGCTTTATTTGGTACGTGAGTCGTTAGTGCGGTTATAAATTGTAATAAATTGTAATGAGAGCACATGATGCCAAGTGTTAGGGTTCAGGAATTGGGACCCGTGAGTTGTGAATATTCTGAGGTTTGGTACCTCGTGGAGTTTATTGGTTAAAATCTATTGTGATAGTGGTCATTTTTGTTGAGTTGTTACTTGTCCTTCCTTTATCTGTGATCATCGGATTTAGACCGTGTTCCGTTCATTCTATTGTGTCATTATTGTGGTGTTCCACTATTAGTTGTTGTTTTTCTTTCTTACTGCAAATTTCCATAATATTGTCATTATGCGTAGTTTTTATATAGATATCGTGCTCTATTGTTTCCACACTTATACTTGTTCATGTCATTTAGTCCAGTGAGTGTCTTGACTGTTCCTTGTCACTATTCCACTAAGGTTAGTTGTAATGACCCAACCGGTCGTTTTGTGTATCAGGACCCTGTTCCCCTAAATGAGACTTGCCATAGCGTCTTATTATGATTTATGACTTGCAGGGACGGGTGGTTCGGGATTCGGAAGCGTTTAGAGTGGTATAGGAACACTTGGTTCCTTAAGGTTGGCCTTTAAGGCCAAAGTTTGACTTCGGTCAACATTTTGAGTAAACGACCTCGGAATCGAGTTTCGATTCCGGTAGCTTCTTATGATGATTTCGGACTTGGGCGTATGTTCGGAATGGGTTTTGGATGACCCTGGGGCGTTCCGGCGCCCAATATCAAATTTTCAGTTTCCTTAAGTTGAAATTTGGTTTGGAACGTGTTTTTGTGTTATCGAGGTTCAAACGGAATTCCGAGACTGGGAATAGTTCCGTTATTTCATTTATGACTTGCTTGCAAAATTTGGTGTCATTCCGAGTAGTATAGGTCGGTTCGGCGCATTGTTAGCAAACTCAAGAACTTGAAGTTCTTAATTTATGATTCTAGGGGTTTTGGATGTGATTTTGAGTTTTAGCGTTATTTTGAGTGTTCCGAAGGCTTGAGCGAGCCCGTATTATGATTTGGGACTTGTTGGTATATTTGGACGGGGGCTCGGGTGGGCCCAGGTGCCTCCCGGACACCACACGAGGCAAAAAACCAGCTAAAATAGTTGTTGGTGCACCTCTTCTGGTGTGACCGCAGGTGCGGTTGCCCAGTCGCATGTGTGGGACCACTCCTGCGGTCCCAGCCTCGCAGGTGCGACCCCTAGCGGGCAGCCCATTTCTTGCAGGTGCGGAAAAAGTTCCGCAGGAGCGGAGCCGTGGGTGCAGTCTCCTCTCCGCAGGTGTGGGCCCAGGCTTCCTCGTCCATTTCCGCAGGTGCGGTCCTCGAGCTGCAGGTTTGAAACCACTGTCAGGCAGTGTGTTCTTTTAAACACGGGAAAGGCTCATTTTATTCATTTTCTTCCACCACTGTAGACTTAGGGAGCTTGGGAAAGGGCCAATCCACCTAGCTACTGAAAGGTAAGTGATTTCTACTCCAATATTAGTTTAACACATGAAATCCTAGGTAGATTAACCTCCTAATTAGTGGAAAATCATGGGTTAGAGTGAAAACCTAGGTTTTACGAAAATTTAGAAAATTACCACGAAAGTTTCCATGGAATCATACAAAAACTATATATTAATGATCCTTAGGCTATGGGTAAGTGTTTCCTTCGAAAATTTTCTGAATCCGAGCATGTGGGCCCAGGGGTATATTTTAGGATTTTTCAAAGTAAGGTGAAATAACTAAGTAAATAGGAGAATTTCATACTTTTGAGTATAAAGTGATATATTTGTATAACATTTGGCTAGTTTCGAGTCTTTGGGTGACGAGTTTGGAGTTTCGGGCGCGTTCTTGACCCGGAGAGTAGGTTCGACACAAGGTGAGTTTCCTTTCTAACCTTGTAAGAGGGAATTGTCCCCACAGGTGATTATAAATAATTGCATGTCCTTATTTGTGGGGGCTACGCACGCACGAAGTGACGAGAGTCCGTGCGTAGCTACTACTATGTTATGTTGGGTAGTTCTAGGACTCACAAGCATGCTTATATGTGCCTTACATGTATTCCTAAACGTATTTTGTGTGGCTTATTATCCTGGAATTGGAATGAGAATATTAGGAAGTTGTGTTCCATATTATATTGCTTAAGTTCTTGCCTTAAAGTATAATCTATGTTAACTCCTTAAAACTGATAATTTTATGTATGTATCCGGCAACCGCGTCACACGTATGATTCGTGAGTGGAATAGCCCTGTTATTATGTCAACCGTGTTGCATGTTCGATTCACGAGCGGGGTAATAGATGCATCTATGGTTCGAGCCGTTCGACCCTTGGCAGTGCACATTTATTTTCGCGACGCTTTGGCCGTACGCTTTGGCCTATTATGTGCTATATGATTTACTGGGAATTTTTTGTAATTGTATAAACTATTTCATGTGCAAAGGGGAATTTAGTACATTATATGCTAGTGAAATTTGACATGCAAAGGTAATTACAACTATACTTGATAATTTATATCTTTGTTTCTACGACTGTTATGCCTGCCTAGTTCCTAGTAAATTATGTTATTTAAAAATGTTGACCCTAGTAAGTATCACATCTACCTCTTGTCACTACTTCTTCGAGATTAGGCGAGATGCTCACTGGGTACATATCTGTTTATGTACTCATGCTACGCTTCTGTACTTAATTGTACAGGCTCTGAGGCAGGTGCATCTGGGTATTCATCTGGAGCTTGTCCCTGACGTGTATTTGGCGTGGACTTCTCGGTGAGCTGCTTTCCTTGACTTATCTCTCTAGTAGAACCTTGGAGTTCCTATTTTCTTTTGCTATGTCTGTATTACTTTTCTTCAGACAGTAGGGCAAACTTGTGCTTTTTTTGGATTCTCGTTTCTATTAGATGCCCGTAGACCTGTGATGCCAGTTCCTGGCATGCCCACGTAGTGGATATTATATTCTTTTGGGTTGTAATTATTGGTGGTGATTAATATATTTATTGCTCACTTTGGTCGTTTAAGTCACTAATTTACTTCAAATTTATGTTTTTTGAAAGAAAAACCTCTTAAGTATGGTGAATTATTTATAAATTAAAAAGGGATCACTAGTAAATTAAAGTTGGCTTTCCTGACATCGAAGTTGGGCGCCATCGCGACCTAAATTGGGATTTGGGTTGTGACAACATGGTATCAGAGCTCTAGGTTCACGTAGGTCTCACGAGTCACGAGTAAACCTAATAGAGTCTTGTGGATCGATACAGAGACGTCTGTATTTATCTTCGGGAGGCTATAGGGTGTTAGGAAACCTCTCTTTATTCATGTTCTATCGTGCAGTTGATGGTTTACTAAATCTTATTCTTCTATTCTCTCACAGATAGTGAGGACACGCGCGGCTGACGTTCCAGAGCTGAGGAAGGGGACGACAGCGTCCCAGAGCTGTTCCAATAGCACACCCAGCAGATCCGGCAGAGGATCCTATTACGGAGGAGCAGGGCGAGGTGCCCCCAGCAGATCCTGTCCCAGTAGACTTTGTGACGGTGCCAGGCTTCCAGGAGGTCATGGGCCGTATGATGAGATTTATGGAAACTATGGCGCAGGCTGGTTTATTTCCAGCGGATCCTGCCACATCTCAGGTAGGAGGGGGAGCCCAGACCCCTACTTCCCTAGCCGCAGGCCATGCAACAGCAAATTATCAGACCCCGGGTACACTGCCCGTGGGTTGAGCCCAGCCAGTAGAAGTAGCACCTGAGCTCAGGCCAGCTGTGGACGTCGATCCGCAGAAGTTACTGTATAGATGGACCCGATTTCACCCTCCCATCTTCGTAGGTGAGAAGGGCGAGGATGCCCAGGACTTTATTGATAGGTGCAGGGACAGACTGCAGAACATGAGGATACTGGAGTCCCATGGAGTGGACTTCACTACTTTCCAGCTTGAGGGCAGGGCCCGCAGATAGTGGCAGTCCTATATCCTGGGTAGACCGGTAGGTTCCCTTTCCATAACTTGGGATCAGTTCACTCAGCTATTCCTGGACAGGTATATTCCACCCTCCAAGAGGGAAGAGCTGCTATATCAGTTTGAGCAGCTGGAGCAGGGACAGATGTCAGTGACAAATTACGAGGCTAGGTTTCTGAGTTGTCTCGTCATTCCCTTATGATACTTCCTACTGATGTTGAGAGAGTGCGGAGATTTGTAGCTGGGCTGCACTCAAGTATTAGGGCCAACATGGCCCGAGAGGTGGAGATGGGGACTCCCTATCAGCTTGTGGTCGAGATAGCTCGCCGGATTGAGGGTTATCGTTCGAGGGGCAGAGAGCAGGTTCAGCAGGATAAGAGAGCTAGATTTTCAGGAGATTTCAGAGGTGCCCCAGCCAAGGGTAGAGGTCAGTTCGGTAGAGGCTAGCCTAGCAGGCCTCCATATTCAGCTCCTACACTACCTCCCCGTGGTGCTCTAGTAAGGCCCTATTTCAGCGCCATGCCAGAGAGTTCCTACCGTCCACCAGCTATTCAAGGTTCCCCGGGCGGGTATTCCGGTCATCAAGGGTCTTCTAGTCCTTACTTCAGTGCCATGCCTGAGGGTTCTCACCGCCCCATAGCTATCCAAGGTCCTTCTTCAGGGCAGCAGGCTATGCCACCAACTAGATGTTATGAGTATGGGGATCCAGGCCATATGAGGAGGATTTGTCCCAGGCTTCGGGGCAAGGCCGTTCAGCAGAGCTATCAGCCTACACTTTCAGCACCGGCGGTTCGTCCACCCAAAGGTGGAGGGCAGACTGGTAGAGGTTGTCCTAGAGGTGGAGGCCAGGCAGGGGGAGCTCTTCCGGCCCCTATTCATTCCAGCGGAGGTCAGTCATCCGGTGCTCCAGCTAGATTCTATGCCATTCCGGCTCGATCAGATGCAGTGGCCTCAGATGTCGTGATCACAGGTACTATTTCAGTATGTGGTAGAGATGCATCAGTGTTATTTGATCCAGTATCTACCTATTCATATGTGTCAGCTTTATTTGATTATTTCCTGGATGTTCCTCGCGAGTCCTTGGGTACTCATATTTATATGTCCACTCCCGTGGGCGATTCTGTGGTAGTTGACCGGATTTATCGGTCCTGTGTGATTTCATTTTGTGGGTTTGAGACCAGAGCGAATATCCTATTACTCGACATGGTTGATTTCGAGATTATTCTAGGCATGGATTGGCTATCTCCCTATCATGTCGTGCTAGATTGCCATGCCAAGACAGTCACTTTAGCCATGCCCGAGTTGCCTAGGCTGGAGTGGAGAGGTTCCTCAGTTAGTGCAGCCAGCCGGGTTGTTTCATTCCTGAAGGCTCGACATATGGTCGAGAAGGCTTGTCTGTCCTATCTTGCTTATGTGCGGGAAACCACCACCGAGTCTCCGACGATTGATTCAGTGCCAGTGGTTCGAGAGTTTGCTGATGTATTTCCTTCAGACCTTTCAGGCATGCCTCCATATCGTGATATTGATTTCTGCATTGATTTAGCTCCAGGCACCCAGCCTATATCTATTCCTCCGTACCGTATGGCTCCGAAAGAGTTGAAGGAGAAGCTTGAGGAGTTGTTAGCTAAGGGGTTTATCAGGCCGAGTGCATCACCGTGGGGTGCCCCAGTTTTATTTGTGAAGAAGAATGATGGGAATATGCGAATGTGTATTGATTACCGCCAGTTGAACAAGGTCACCATTAAGAACAAGTATCCCTTGCCGCGCATCGATGATTTGTTTGACCAGTTGAAGGGTGCCCGGGTGTTTTCTAAGATTGATTTGAGATCGGGATATCATCAGTTGAGGATTCGGGCCTCAGATGTTCCGAAGACTACTTTTCGTACGAGATATGGCCATTATGAGTTTCTGGTGATATCCTTTGGCTTGACTAATGCCCCAAAAACATTCATGGACTTGATGAACAGGGTGTTCAGGGCGTACATTGATTCTTTTGTCATTGTCTTCATTGATGACATTCTGATTTACTCACGCACCCTGGGAGAGCACGAGCAACATTTGAGAGTGGTGCTCTAGACTTTGCGAGAATAGAATCTATATGCCAAGTTCTCCAAGTGTGAGTTTTGGTTGGAGTCTGTGGCATTATTTGGACATGTGGTATCCGGAGAGGGTATCGAGGTTGATCCTAAGAAGATTGAGGCAATTCAGAGTTGGCCATGTCCTACTTCGGCTAAAGAGATCAGGAGTTTCTTGGGTCTAGCAGGCTACTACTGGCAATTTGTGGAGGGCTTTTCATCTATTGCAGCCCTACTGACTAGATTGACTCAGAAGAATTCCCGGTTCCGATGGTCCTAAGAGTGTGAGGCAAGCTTTCAGAAGCTCAAGACAGCATTGACCTCAGCACCACTCCTGGTATTGCCTTCCGATTTTGGGATGTATACAGTATATTACGACGCTTCACGCGTTGGCTTAGGGTGTGTGTTGATGCAGGAAGGGAGAGTTATTGTTTATGCTTCGCGCTAGCTGAAGGTTCATGAGAAGAATTATCCTCTGCACGACTTGGAGTTAGCAACGATTGTTCATGCTCTTAAGATTTGGAGGCACTACTTGTATGGCATGTGCTGTGAGGTTTATACAGATCACCGCAACATACAACACTTGTTCAAACAGAGGGATCTTAATTTGAGGCAGCGCAGGTGGCTTGAGTTGCTGAAGGATTATGACATCACCATTCTTTATCATCCGGGCAAGGCGAATGTGGTAGCAGATGCTTTGAGAAGGAAGGCGGAGAGTATGGGTAGCTTGGCTTATATTTCAGCAGAGGAGAGACCTCTAGCCTTGGACATTCAATCCTTGGCTAATCGCCTGGTGAGATTAGACCTTGCAGAGCCTCGTCGAGTTCTAGCATATGTGGTTGCTCAGTCTTCGTTATTGGATGAAATTAAGGCTCGACAGTTTGATGATCCGTGCTTGGCAGAGCTTCGGGAGATAGTGGTTCAGGGTGGTGCCAAGGAGGTTACTATTGGCGAGGATGGTGTTCTGAGACTTCAGGGTTGTTTATGTGTTCCTAATGTTGATGGCCTGAGAGAGAGGATTCTAGAGGAGGCACACATTTCACAGTACTCTGTTCATCCTGGTGCTACGAAGATGTATCGTGATTTGAAGCAGCATTACTAGTGGAGGCGGATGAAGAAGGACATTGTGGAGTATGTGGATAGGTGTCTTAATTACCAGCAGGTTAAGTGTGATCACCAAAGGCCAGGAGGCCTACTTCAGCAGATGCCCATTCCCGAGTGGAAGTGGGAGCGCATCACTATGGACTTCGTGGTTGGGTTACCTCGGACATTGTGGAAGGTTGAATCGGTTTGGGTCATTGTGGATAGGTTGACCAAATTGGCGCATTTCATTCCAGTGGCTACTACATATACTTCTGAGAGGTTGGCCTAGATCTACATTCGGGAGGTAGTCCGATTGCACGGTGTGCCGGTGTCCATTATATCAGATCGAGATCCTCAGTTCACCTCTCACTTCTGGAGAGGATTTCATAGTGACATGGGTACCCAGATAGATCTCATCACTGCATTTCACCCTCAGACTGATGGTCAGTCGGAGCGTACAGTTCAGATATTGGAGGACATGCTCAGGGCATGTGTGATTGACTTCATAGGTCAGTGGGAATAGTTCTTGCCTTTGGCCGAGTTTGCTTACAATAATAGTTACCAGTCCAGCATCGAAATGGCTCCATTTGAGGCTTTGTATGGTCGGCGATGTCGTTCTCCCATCGGGTGGTTTGAGCCTAGCGAGGCTAAGTTATATGGCACCGACCTAGTGAGTGATGCTTTGGAGAAAGTGAAGTTGATTCAGGAGAGGCTCCGCATAGCACAGTCCAAGCAGAAGAGTTACGTGGATCAGAAGGCGCGTAATGTATCATTTATGGAGGGAGATAATGTTCTGTTGAAAGTCTCACCGATGAAGGCTATTATGAGGTTCGGGAAGAAGGGCAAGCTGAGCCCAAGGTTTATAGGTCCCTTTGAGGTATTGAGGCGAGTTGGGGAGGTTGCTTATGATCTAGATTTACCTCCTAGTTTGTCAGGAGTTCATCCGGTTTTTCATGTATCCATGCTCCGGAGGTACCACGCCGACTTCTCTCACGTGGTTGATTTCAGCACTATTCAGTTGGATGAGAGGTCGGGCTACGAGGAGGAGCCAGTTGCTATTATTGATAGGTAGGATCGCCTGTTGAGGTCCAAGAGAGTTCTGTTGTGAAGGTCCAGTGGAGGGGCCAACCAGTCGAGGAGCCGACCTGGGACTCCGAGCAGGACATGCAATCGGATTTGAAAAATGGAGATGTGAATCGCGATCGCGGAAGTTTTCTCGCAATCGGATAAAAGAAGTCTTTGTTGTACTAACTCAACTTTAGAAGATTATATCATGCAATCTGTAAGAAATTTGGAGATGACCCAAATATGAAAGTTGTAGCCCATGTGTCTAGTTTTCAGAAAACCAAACAGTTTTTCATTTGGAGTTTTGTACAAAATATTATGGCTAATATACTACAGGCTGTCTGAGAATAGTTGGGAAGGGTTAAATGGAAGTTTGTTCTTCGTGATCGCGGGGAGATGTCCGCGATCGCATAAGGTCAAAATTGTCCTGCAAAATTTTGTAATCCCGATCGCGAGGTTTGTGACGGCGATGCGAAGGGTATCCCTCGAACAGTGTATATAGTACTCTATTTCAAAAGTTTTGGACATTTTTACATATTTGGAGCTATGGAGCTCGGATTGAGACGATTTTTGAAGAGATTTTCACCATATGGATTGGGGTAAGTGTTATTTACTCATTTTTGGTTATATTTCATGAATCTATCATCATTTTTGGCATTTGGTTGATGATTTCAAAAGAGAAATTGGGGGTTTTTGACTAAAGTTTCATAGAGCGAATTCTTGGGTTTTGGATAGCGATTTGAAGTCGGATTTGAGTGAAACTAGTATGGTTGGACTCATAATTGAATGGTTTGTTGGATTTTGTGAGTTTTTTGGGTTTTGAGGTGCGGGCCCAGGTTGGACTTTTGGGCTATGATTAAAGATTCGACCTTTATCGATTGGGTTTGTTTCCTTTGGCATTGTTTGATGTATTTGAGTTGATTTTAGCTAGTTTCGAGCCGTTCGGAGGTCGGTACGCATGGGATAGCTTTTTGGGAGCATTGTTTGGCTTGCTCGGTATTGGAATTGGCTTGTTCAAGGTAAGTAACACTTCTAAACTTGGTGCTGAGGGTATGAAACCCTGAATTGTGTGTTATGTGTTTGGTGTTGAGGTGACGCACATTCTAGGTGACAGGCGTGTGGGCGTGCATTGTATGAATTGTGACTCCGCTATTTCTGTGGTACTGTGTAGTTTCCTGTCCTTACATGTTACCATGAAATTTTTAAGTACTTGAGCTATTGAGATATGATCCATGTTAGAAACTATGTCTAGGCCACATGCTTATTCAATTGAGACCCACCGAGGTCATTTTCGCTGTAGAGTTATCTGCTTATATTGCATTTACATACTCAGTCATACCAATTAATCTGCATATCATATCTCAGTCTCTGTTACCATTTATTGATACATCACATCATTGTTTTTGGGCTGATATTTCATGACATTAAGAGCCCAAGAGACTGGAGAGGTTGATGACTGAGTGAGGCCGAGTGCCTCATAGAGAGGATGTTTATGGGGTCAGGCTGCATGTCGCAACATGTTTTATTGATTTATAATGGAATTGGGTTGCATGCCGCAATATGTTTTATTGATTTATGATGGGAGTGGACTGCACCCCGTAGCATGTTTTATTTATTTATGGCATGATTGGCTTGTTATAGCGCTTGGGCTGAAGGAGTCCCTCCGGAGTCTGTAAACACCCCCAGTGAGCGTAGGTACTTATTGATGCGAGTGCCGAGTGCGAGTGCTGAGTGACTGTGAGGACTGAGTGATTGGGAGGACTGAGTACATTGTTGCACCGAGAGTATGCGTATGGTTTTATCACTGCATGATTTTTCAGTTGGCATGCATACATTGACATGTAGGCATAGAGATGTATTTTCCTCGTACTTTTGTAAATTAAACATTTACTTGTTGAAAGCCTTTAGGAAAAATCATAGTTTTCAAACTTACTCACATTTTTGGCGTTTCCGGTCAAAGATTTGGTTTTCATTGATATACTTGAAAATTATACCTATTTTTTTTTTGGAATTGTAAACGAGCTGAGCATTTTATCTTTGAGTTATTAATTTTATTACTTTCATTATGTTTTTATGAACTGTTGTTGGAAATCAGTGTTGGACCCCGACCTTTGTCCCAGATTGTTACTACTTTCAACCTAGGGTTACGTTTGTTACTTATTGAGTACATGGGGTCAGTTGTACTCATACTACACTTCTGCACCTTGCGTGCATATGTTGGCTGCTAATGTTGTTGTGTTCGATGGGAGCTGGATTTGAAGATGTACCTGCATTCCGGTGGTAGCTGCCCTCTTGTTCAGGGTAGCCTTAGATTATTAGAAATCTGTTTATGTACATTTCGAAGAGATGATGTATTATTTTATACCGGCTTTGTAAACTCTAAGTCTTTGAAGCTCATGATTTGTACTACCAGTCCTTGAGAATTCTTGTATAACAATTAAGTTGTATTATTATTTCTTTTCTTAATAAATCTCATTAAATTGGATAGTTTCTTATTGTCTTACCTGACGGGTTGGTTTAGGTGCCATCGCGACTAGGTGGATTTTAGGTCGTGACACCTTCCTCCCAGATACCCTTCGCCAATGCGAGACCTCTCTCGCGTACGTGATGAAGGAAACCAGACACCAGCAAAATCAGCAGCTCCAGCAATTCTTCAAAGTTCCAAAATGTGCCGAACATGGTCTGAATCACCCCCGAGGCCCCTGAGACCTCAACCAATGTCACGACCCAATATCCCATCACAGGCGTCGTGATGGCACTTAGTCTCTAAGACTAAATAAGCCGATCATAATAACAATTCAAGCCATTTTTTTTAAATAGATAATCAAAACCAACAGTGGAAATAATGATACAACCTCCCAAGACTGGTAATACCGAGTCATGAACTCTAACTGAATACATGAAATGATCTCAACAAAATCAAATATACAATATTGTTCGAATAATATTTGACAGTACGATAAAATGGAAAGACTCCAAGGGACTGCGACGACCAAGCAGCTCTACCTTGAATCCTTGAGATCACACTCTAACTCTGTCCGAGTCCGATATCTCCAACATCTGGCTCTGCACAAAAATGTATAGAAGTGTAGTATGAGTACATCGCAGTTGGTACCCAGTAAGTATTAAGACTAACCTCGGTGGATTAGTAACAAGGTACAGTCAAGACACTCACTAGTCTAATAACCTGTGTAGTATAGCATATAAAAATAAAAGGAAGCTAATAACAATGATAACAAAAATAATCAACCAGTGATATAAACAACAAAGAAGCAAGAACACCATAAATATTTCTCCAACAATAATGAACATAAGTACAACCAAATAATCAAGTCCTACAAAATATACATCTTTCATCTATAAGTTTTTCAAATAAAAATCTTTAGAATATAATCCTTTCCAATAAATATATTTCGAATATACTTCATTCAAATAAATATCTTGCAAATATAATTGTTTCAAATAATATTTTGAATATAATTCTTTCAAATAAAAGTCATCATGTGACACACATTTATAATCATAAATAATACGGGTTTCAGCCCACTTTCATATTTTCACGGCACCTTGTGCCCATATTTCTATCACAACTTCACAGACAACTCACGTGCCAAAAACATAAAAAATTTCACGATCAGTTTACTTTAGAAATAGTTTGAGTGAAGAAAATGACATTTGCACTTAAATTAAAGCATCGGATTGTGATGACCCAAAGGGTCATCTTATAAATTAAGACTCCATTCAAGGCTCATTAGCCTTAAAAAGATTAAATTTAAATACCTTGATTTGCGTGTGCAGTCCGGGAGTGAAACCAGAAAGCTTTTATGTGAAAATATGAGAAATAATAATTTTTGGAATTTAAGATTTGGTTTTAGTTGACTTTGTTTAACATTTTTGGTAAACGAACCCGGATCTGTGTCCGACGATCCCGAGAGATCCGCAGTAAAATATGGGACTTGGACATATGCCCGGAACTGAATTCCGAGGTCCCTAGCCTTAGAAATCAATTTTTGAGAGAAATTATTCTGTTGGATTTTTAATGAAATAAAGAAACGAATTAATGTTTGAAATCGTTGGTATCGGGCCCGTATTCTGGTTCCGGAGATCGATACAGGTTTGTTATGATGTTTACATCCTATCTGTGAAATTTGGTGAGAATTGGAGTTGATTTGACATGACTCGGACGTTCGGTTGAGAAATAGTGAAAGTTGAGTGTTCTTTAAAAAAATGAAGAGTTTTGAGGTTAAATCCATAGTTTTAAATGTTATTTTCGTTATTTGATCGCACGAGCAAGTCCGTATGATGTTTTAGACTTGCGTGTTTGGTTTAGAGCCCTGAGGGCTCGGGTGAGTTTCGGGTAGGCTTCGGGATGTTTTTAAACTTGTAAAATCTGCTGGTGCACCAGTTCTGGTGTGCCCGCAGGTGCGAGCCTTTGGCCGCAGGTGCGAGCTCGCAGGTGCGAGTACCTTCCCGCAGCTGCGGCCCTGGCCAGTGTTCCTTGTTCCGTAGATGCGGACTCCCCATCACAGGAGCGGGACCGCAGAAGCGGAAACCCGTCCGCAGATGCAGCCCCAAGGGCCCAGTCCTATTTCTACAGGAGCGGCCTCCTATCCGCACATGCGGATGCGCAGATGCGGCCTAAGCACCACAAGTGTGAGGGTCGGGTAGTGAGTTCACGTTAATTAGAACTCCATCCTTTTTCTTCTTATTTTTCACAAAGGTAGAAGACCTAGGGCAATTTTCTCAAGGCTTTTTCTTCAAAAATCATAGGTAAGTGTTCATTAACTCTTTTCTTTCAATTACCCAATATTTTTTTATCACTTTTCAATCCAAAATCAAGAATTTTCTTGGTAGAAATTGAGGGTTTAGGTAGAATTAGGGAATTTCGTAAAAATGGGATTTTGACCTCGAATTGAGGTCGGATTTCGAAACTAATTGCATATTCTGGCTCGGGGGTGAATGGGTAAGTGGAATTTGGTCCGAACCCCGAGTTTGGACCAAGCGAGCCCGGGTTCGGGTTTTAACGTTTTTTGAGAAAACTTAGGAAAATAATGATTTTTCAGTAAAGTTTGTTCCTTTAGCATAAATTAATGATATTAAACTAATTATGATTAAATTCGAGAGGGTTAGAGGCAAATTCGAAAGGAAAAACGGTAATTCAGCAGTGAATGACCTGCCAATTTGAGGTAAGTGCTTGGTTTAACCTTGACTTGAGGGAATATGAATCTCCACTTAAATGCTATGTGAATTTGCATGTGTGTGGTGTATAGGTGAGGTGACGAGTATCTATGCACCATTAAGTTATTGTTGAACATGGTCCCTTCCCCGATTTCCAATTATTTGCTTCCGGGCTTAATTGTTTCATGATCATTAAGGTTTATATGTCTATTTGGATTCGTTGATTCATTGTTAAGTATTGCTTCAAGTAATTTGGAGGTGTTGGTTGTTCTCTTGGTTTTGTTGTGTTACTAAAGGATTGACCTGGTTGTCAGTGTTACGATATGTATATAAATTCCGGTTGACTTCGTTACGAAATAATAATTGATGAAGTTTATGAGTTTTACAGCTTCTGTTTACAATTGTTGATATAAAAGTGTTGTGAAAGGCTTGGCCTGAATTGTGAAAGTTTTTATAAATAAACTGATATGATATGTTTGGTGGGAGTGGATTGCACACCGCAACAAGGAGTGATAAGGGTGGACAAGTGGGATCGGGTTGCATGCTGCAACAGGAGAAACAACGGTGATATATATAGGGAGGAACAATAAGGGTGGGGACATGTAGGAGCGGGTTGCGCGCCGCAAAAAGGAGCGATAAGGGTGAATATTTATGTTTTACTGATTTTCAAAAATAAGGATTTGGAAAACTCCGGTTTTATTATAAAGGTTTTCATACTCTGATTTTTACTGTGATTTAAATTGAAACTTGGAAAATTTTGAGGAGTTGATTATAAGTGATATCTGAAAAGAGTTATCCGATTTGTTTTTATTTACTATGGCAAGTTACTGGTTATCAAGTTTATTATTATTGTTTCTTTCTTGCTTTATTAAATATATTGTTCACAGGTTATATTGTTAACGCCCCGCCGTAGCCTCGTCACTACTTCGTCGAGGTTAGGCTCGGCACTTACTCAGTACATGGGGTCGGTTATACTGATACTACACTCTGCACTCTTTTGTGCAGATCCAGGTACCGGCCAGAGTTAGGAGATCTTAGTAGCTGAGCATTTTCGTTCGGAGACACGAGGTAGATCTGCTGGCATCCGCAGATTCCTGGAGTCTTCTCTTTACTTTTTAGATGCTATTTTATTTCATTCGAAACAGACATATATACTTCTTTCAGCCATTATTTGTAGTATTCTTAGTAGTTCGTGAATTGTGACACCAGACCCTGGGGTAGTTTTATAGTTATATATTTACTTCGTGGTTCGACTTAATTATTGATATTTATTAGTATTCCTGAAGTTATTCAGTGGAAAGTATTTGATTAGTATTTATTTTGAATTTTTCTATTATGTTTAAGTAACTTTAAGGGAAATGGTTGGTAAATTTCTAACATCGGCTTGCCTAGCAAGTATTGTGTTAGGCGCCATCACGATCTCGTGGTTTGGGAATTTGGGTCGTGACACAGATAATCTACTGATTTGGATGTAAACCTTATTAATTCAAAAAATAATAGTAACTTCTTTTATTTAAAATAACTTAATCATCGAAAATCAGTAAAAACCGGGAATATAAATCTTTAGAGTCTCGTACTAAAAATCCAAAGCCAACACGATATAACAAGGAGCACAAAACACATAATAATAAGTCAACTAGTACATCACGGAAGAAGACAAGAATTTGCACATCACGGAAAAATAAAATAACCAAAGGGCAAGTGCAGCCATAGAAATATATCAACAAAGGGCACTCCCGAGATACCGTCTCATAGTCCCAAAAGTAAATGCTCAACGGGGGATCTCTCGAGGTACTGCCTCGTAGTCCCAAAAGTAAGTGCTGAATAGGGAATCTCCCGAGGTACCGCCTCGTAATCCCAAAAGTAAATATTCAACAGGGGATCTTTCGGGGTACCACCTCATAGTCCCAAAAGTAAATGCTCAAGGGGGATCTCCTGAGGTACCGCCCAATAGTCCTAAAATTAAATGCTCAACAGGGGATCTCCTGAGGTACCGCCTCGTAGTCCCAAAAGTAAATGCTCAACATGGGATCTCCCGAGGTACCGCCTCGTAGTTCCAAAAGTAAATATGCAAGACAGTGGGATCTCCCGAGGTACCGCCTCGTAGTCCCAAAAATAAATATGCATCAACAGGGGCACTATAAGTGCTCAAATATCACAACATTTCACAATTTGTACCTCAAGTGCTCAAATATTACAACTTGCAACATAAATCAACCATAATATTATTATCAACCATAAGGAGCCCACGACTCGACCATAATGTGCACAACATCTTAACAAAATGTTCGGGAGTGAACAACTCAATCGAATAATATTTCACAATTTAGCAGTTTGCCTCAAAATGATTCACAGACTTTGTAAATCAATACCAAGTTTTTAACAACATGCACAAAAAGGTAATTCATCAAGGAACAACACCTCTTTTAAATCATAACTTCCGAAAATAAATAGATTTATTCATCTTATCAACTAAATTTTCCATTTAAATTATCTATAGATAAAAAAAATAATGAAAGTATTTTCCATTAAGAAAATGGTACATCAAACAAACACAGAGTTCACATAAAGGTCAAGTGGCAATTATACCAAATTATCATATAAAAATAACATCGGCAAACAAGGAATGAGTCATGACAAATAAGGATTTAACAGTTCCAACAATTTTCAGTTTAATACATAAGGGTGGTTACGAATTTTAACCGATGTAATTTGCACATATAAACCAAGTACGTACTCGTCACCCGCATACATGGTTTTTAATCACACAATTTCCACATAAGACTCAATACCTAAGGGAAATTCCCCCACACAAGGTTAGGCAAGATACTTCCCTTTTTGAAGTTAGGCCGATATTCCAAAACTTCCTTCTTGCTTGAATTGACCTCCGGACAGCTCAAATTTATCCAAATTAATTGTATAACTTCATTAAAATTTATCGGAAACAATTCCGGATAATATAACGTCGACTTAAAATTTCATATTCAAAAAGTTGACCAAAAGTCAATGTGGGGCCCGCCTCTCGGAACTCGACACATTTTCATGAAATCTGAACACCCATTTCGATACAGTTCAACCATACTGATTTTGTCAAATTCAGGCAACAACTCGACCTCCAAATCTTAAATTTTCGTTTTGAAAGATTTTGCAAAAATCCCATTTTCTTCCAATTGATTCACTAATAAAAGATGAAAATAATCATGGAATCATGAAATATAATGAAAATCGAGTAGAAAACACTTACCCCAGTCCATTTGGTGAAAATCCTCTAAACAAATCGCCCAAATCCGAGTTCCCTAGCACCAAAAATGTTGAAATGAGCTAAAAGACGAAACTGCTCAATAAAAACCCATTTCTTGTTACTAAAAGTCCATTCCCATCACTAAAAGTCCATTTTCCGTCACTAAAAGTCCATACCAGAACTTGCTTGCACCATCAGTATATGTTTTCGCTAAAAAGGCTCTAACTCCGTCATACAAACTTGGAATTCGACGATTCTTGTTCCTATGAGTCACAAATAATAACACCAATCTAGCTGTTCAATCGAAACTCAATTCAAAGCTCATTTGCTCAATGCGATGCAAATTTCGCTCATTAAACAATTAACTCATGTTTCGCGCTAAAAACCCAATCGCGACTTGATGAAATTGGACCAAACATTCCATATCAGTCCTATAATTCATTATCAAACTCCTGGAAGTCTCGAAATTGAATTTTGATCTCCAGAACTAAAAATGAACCTTTGGATCATTAGATTCTTATGCTCAAAACACCAAACTCTTCCAAAAACTCTTCCAAAAACTCATTCGAGCCCCCATAGGACCCCAACCAAGTATACTAACAAGTCCCATAACATGACACGAACTTAGTCGATGCCTCAAATTACATTAAACAACACTAAAACACGAATCGCACCCCAATTCAAGCTTAATGAAAACTAATGAATTCCAAATTCTACATTCGATGCCGAAACCTATCAAATCAATCCGAAATGACCCCAGATTTTGCATACGAGTCCTAAATGACATAATGGAGCTGTTCCAATTTTCGGAATCGAATTTCGACCCTGATATCAATAAAGTTAACTCCCGGTCTAAATCTTCCATTTTCAAACTTTCGCCAAAATGTGTCAAATTGTCCTACGGACTTCCAAATCCAAATGCGGACATACGTCTAAGTCCAAAATCACCATACGAAGCTATTGACATCATCAAAATCTCATCCCAAAGTTATTTACTCAAAAGTCAAACTCCGGTCAACTCTTTTCATTTAAGCTTCGAAAATAAGGATTGTTCTTCCAATTTAATTCCAACCCTTCCAAAACCAAACTCGATCGCATACGCAAGTCATAATACATATTACAAAATTGTTCGGGACCTTAAGTCGCTGAACAAAATAATAATTCTCAAAACGACAAGTCAGGTCGTTACAACCAATTATACCAACAATTCCTCAAACATCATATGAACTTAGCCGAGCCTTCAGATCACACCAAACAACGCAATAACAACGAATTGCGCATCAATTCAAGCCTAATGAACTTTTAAGCTTCTAACTTTCACATCCGATGCCGAAACCTAACAAATCAAGTCTGATTAACCTCAAATTTTGCACACAAGTCATAATTGACATTACGGACCTACTCCAACTTTCGGAATCAGAATCCGATCCCAATATCAAAAAGTCCACTCCCCGTCAAACTTCCCAAAAAATATCTAATTTCCAACTTCCGCCAATGTACGTCGAAATGACCTACGGACATCCAAATCAACATCCGGACACGCCCCTAAGACCAAAATCATCAAACAAATCTATTGGAATCTTCAAATCCTGATTCCGAGGTCGTTTATCCAGAAGCCAATCCTTAGTCGATTCTTCCAACTCAACGATTCCAAAATTAGAATTTTCCGTCCGAATCAACTCCGAGCTTCCCAAAATTTAGTTCCGACCACATGTACAAGTCATTATACCTGAAATGAAGCTACTCAAAGCCTCAAACCGCCGAATGATGCACTAGAGCTCAAAACAACCGATCAGGTTGTTATAACTCCCTAAGTGATCTTTGGTTGATCCTTTATTATTTAGTACCAAGATTATTTTTACAAAGTGGGAGATTCAGGTGAAATCATATATCACCTTTTTGTTATCGTCTATGTATTATTTATGATCTCTATAATGACTCGACCGGTCATTTTGAGAATTTAAGCCATGTTTGGCGGCATAAGGTCCTGATCAGCTTTGTATGGTGATTTTGGACTTAGGCGTGTGTCCGAAATTGGATTTGGAGGTCCGTAGGGTAATTTGGAGCATTTCGGCGAAAGTTGGAAAAGTTGAAGTTTTGAAGGTTGAGAGGTTTGACCAAGAGTTGACTTTGGCAATATCGGGATCGAAATGCGATTTCCGGGAGTTGGGAAAGCTCTGTTATGTTATTTGGGACTTTCCTGCAAAATTTGACATCATTCCGGGTTGATTTAATAGGTTTCGGTGTGAGTTTTAGAAGTTGGAGGATTTGAAAGTTCATAAGTTCCATTCATGGTGAAATTCATAGATTTGGCGTTGTTTGATGTGATTTGAGACCTCAAGTAGATCCGTATTAGGTTATGGAACTTGTTGGTGTGTTTGGATGGGGTCGTCGGTACCCCGGTGTGTTTCGAACAAGCTTTGATGATTTTTATGCTTGTGTTCAGGTCTAGTTCTGTTGTCTCGCACCTACGACATCTTGGAGTGCAGGTGCGGCTCCGCTTCTACGTGAGCCTGGTCTCTTCTGCAATTATTGAGGTCTAGGAGCTAGCCCGCTTATGCGGATGCTGGAACGCAGGTGCGAAGGCAGTTTCTACGGTTGAGTGATCGCATCTGCGAAGGAGTCCACTTCTGCGCTCCTATCATCGCTTCTGCTGCGTCGCTGGTGCGATTATATTATCCACATATGCGGACCTAGGTCTGGTAAGTTAAGTTCACAGATGCGAACGTCTGCCCGCAAATGCGGTTTCACAGATGCACTTATTGTCGGCAGATGCGGAAGTCCTGAGCAGAGAGTTTATATTCGAGGGTTTTGCCATTTTCTCCATATTGGAGTTTTAGACCTCGATTTTGGGAGCTTCTTTGTGGTTTTTTCAAGTAAATCGATTGGGTAAGTGTTCTTCACCATCAAGCCTACTATATGAAACACATCAACGGGTCGGGCCTCCCCTTCTTGGGCGTCCTCTACCCGCCTGAATACCTCGCTGAGACACATATGTCCAAAGTCTGGGACAATCTTTCACCATGTGAATGGTATCTCCACACTCAAAGCAACCCTCTGCTGATGTGGCTATGGAAAATGTGGGGTACGGGTACTCTGAGACCCATGACTAGTTATTTACTCTCTGCTGGACCACAATTGTTTGATAGGTCAATAGTGCAAATGAGTAATAAATTGGCTTACATCTCAGCCAAGTAATTATTGATAAATTAAGTTCATAATTAATTTACATGTAGAGGAATCAAGGGGAAGTACTAGCGGCTTCCAATTCGACCTCGGGCATTATTTTAGCACTAAAGTAATGAAGTCGGCAAGTACTTGCGATTTTATCATTGTTCGCGGATGATAGGTTATGTCACGATCCAAACCCAATAAAGGTCGTGATGGCGCCGGACTCCGCTGTCGGGCAAGCCAACACAAAGGAGTTAACTAAATCTTTATTTTATTACTCTTGAACTCATTCCTTTTCACTACGTTAAATGATAATTAACGACCTTCCACTAAGTAAATAATAATGTATTTGACAAATTTAAATAATGAATAAATTCCCTAGTCATCCCAGAACCCGGTTTCACAAGTGCATGAGCAAATTTCTAGGAAATTTACATGTAATACAATATTTGTCCGGAATACAAACTGGACAAAAGGAAAAAAATACAATACATCCAAGGGAGACTCTGTTGGCTGCGGTCGTCTCGAGAGAAAAATCTCTCCTAAGTCTTCATGTCAGCCACACCACTGCGTCAAGCGGGCCACTGGATATACATGTACCTGTGCAACAAAAATGCACAGCAAGTGTAGTATGAGTACGAAAACAACGTGTACTCAGTAAGTATCCCTCCTAACCTCGAAGAGGTAGTGACGAGAGGTCAACCTTGACACTTGCTAGAGGTCAATTTAATATAAACAAGGGTGACGCTAAGCATGGATGTCATAGTTAATTAACAAATAGTGACAGGAAGGAACAACTTCTTCCATAATTATAAATTTTAATCTCCGTCATTTCAGTTGATAACTTATAATTCAAGGACAGTAAACAGTTCAAATCACAGAAAGTACTCAGAAAATATCATGCGCAAGTAATGCTGAGGGTCGAATGGTCCGAACCAACATAAATGTAAACTATGCATTGCCGAAGGGTCGAACGGCGCGAACCATATATGCATCTATTAACCTGCCGTGGCGTACGGCCCGCTCCCATGAGAGTAGTGGAAGAAATCACCCCGCTCGCGAAATATAAATTGCGAAACATTCACACATAAGCATACACATTCAAACAGTCCACCCAGACTATATCGGGAAAACAATTACCCAAGAAAATGACAATTTCTCATTTAATGGTCACAAAGATAGTATTTAAATCTTTTCTAGAAATTAATTTGCCAAGTTCGATAAGGTTTAAACATTTTTAAATTTATCAGTAAAGTTACAAGTACGGTAAATAAAACATGCATTTGGGTCCTACACTACCCGGACATAAGTATAATAGTAGCTACACACGGACTCTCATCACCTCGTGTGTACGTAGCCCCCACAAATAGTAGCACGTGATTGATTATTTCACCTATGGGGACAATTCCCCCTTACAAGGTTAGAAAGGAGACTTACCTCGCTCCGAAGTTCCATAACCGGCTTCCAATCCCTTCCGATGACTCAAATTGATGCACAACACCCCAAAACTAGCCAATAATTACGTAAATCCATTAATATATGCTCAAATATCCATTAGAATCCAATTTATAACAATTCCTAACCCAGATCAAAAAGTTGATAAAAATCACCCTCAGGCCCGCGTGCCCGGATTTCAAAAATTTTTGAAGATAAACATTACCCATAACCTCACAAACTCAAATATATAATTTATTCCAAATCCCATGTCCTATTTCGTGGTCAAAATCCAAAAATATTAATTACTAGGTTTTCTACCAAAACCCCCAAGTTTTCACTAATTTTTCATGAATTTCATGTTAATATATATATATATATATATATATATATAAATCCAAGTATTTAACTTGAAATAGGTGGGAATCACTTACCTTGACATAGATGATGAAGATGAAGCTCCAAAATCGTCCCTAGGTCGTCTACTGTTGGTTGATTTCCCAATGCACACGCAAGTGTACGTGGTCGACAAGTAATATAGGATTTTAAGTCCAGATATCGTACCCGCAGGGACTTGTGATTAACTATCAACTAAACTAAACTCAAACAAATATTTAACTAAAATTAATATAAAATAGTAAATTAAGAGATTAAAGAGACAACTAACTTAAAGACGAATTCAATGTAATTTGATATTCTAGAGTTATGGGTTGGCAAACAATCACGTTGAGTTTTCGACCTAAATCTTCAAATCAGGTTTATTGATTGACGAGGTTAATATTGCTCGTAGCCTTCTCCCGAAGTACAACTCGCCTATTCAAGCTAACCTAACGCCTATATTCCTATGGAATCAGGATTAACAAGAACGCATTAATAATTCCCGTATAATAACCAAGCAAGGCGATTAGGTATATTCCTATCCTAACCGCAAATCCGCTCCCCTGAAGGGTTAAGATCTTGCTCTACCCAATCTTATATGCAATCTAGAATTCCCTCTCCCGAGTTCAACCCTAGATTCGTAGATAGTATTCAATTGGTGATCAAGCAATTAAATAATTAAGCGCAAGATTGAATAAACAAACCAATTAAGATAAAACAATAAGAATAATTCAAGCTTCAACTACAACGTTCATGTAGCACCCAAAACTCTAGAACTAATAAACTATGAAACTAAAAGAAGAGAAGAGAATAAAAACTAAGTAGAAGCCTTTTCCAAGTGTGGTGTGTGTTCCTCCACTTCAATCTTTCAATCTCCTTCAATGATCAATAATCCTCTTCAATCCTCCATCATCCACCAATATTATGTTTTTGGGTCTATTTATATGTTTAGGATAAACCCTAAACATGTAAGAGACTTCTATTCTAACTTGGAAACACTTAAAAATCTTTAAAACTCGGAGTTCACTGAAGCAGGTACCCAAGCCTGCTAACGCCTGGCCATGGCTGGCGTTTGAAGTGTAACGCCTGGCTAACACCAGGCTTGTCCCGAGTCGCTCCTTTTCGACTCTTGAGCGTATTTTTTGACGTTTATGCTCTCATTTAGCTCGGCTTCCGTTTCCAATTCACCTACACATTAAACAAACCCCATAGGCACATACGACGTGTATTTTTATCATTAAAGCACATAAAATGCAAGGTATATAATGCTTAAAATCATGAATTCTAGCCACGCATCATCTACCATGGAGGAAATGAGATGAAATGAGCCTAACCCATTTTTTGCAAACTTATACACTGCCAAGCAAGTCTTCTTCGCGTTCGCGGGCCTACCCTCACGTTCGCGAAGAACAAAATATCTCGAAAAGCAATTCCAAAATCTTCTCAGATAGCCTCTAGTAGAATCATTATAACCTTTTGTACAAAACTCCAAATGACAAATGGTTTAATTTTTTGAAAACTAGACTCCAAGAGCTTAAACTTTTATGGTTTGGTCATCTCTAAGTTCCTTATATATTTCTAGATATAATCTTCCAAAGTTAGCCCTGTGCAACACAAATTTCTTCTTCATCTTCCCGGACACCCTAAAGTGTACCAGCCATAAATCTTTCTACACAAATCCAAATGCTAAATGGTTTACGTTTCTGGAAACTAAATACAAAGGAATACAACTTTTGTTTTTATATTATCTCAAAATTCCTTATAGATTGTGAGATATGAGCCTCCAAAGTCAGACCTGCGCAATAGAGATTTTCTTCGCGAACGCGAAGAACAAAGTCCCTGAAGCCAAATTGTTCTTCGCGAACGCAAGGGGATCCCTGCGAACACGAAGAACAACACCAGACACCAGCATCAGCCATTTCAAAATAACCCGAAATAATCCGAAACCACCCGGAAACACACCCGAGGCCCCCGGGACAGCGTCAAATCACACGACCCAGTACCATAACATCCCACGAACCTGCTCGAGGCCTCAAATCACATCAAACAACGCTGAAACCATGAATCGCACTCCAATTCAAGCTTAATGAACTTTAAAATTTCCAACTTTTACATTCGATGCCAAAATCTATCAAATCACGTCCGATTGACCTCAAATTTTGCACACAAGCCATATTCGACATTACGGACCTACTCCAACTTCCGAAATCGGAATCTGACCCCGATATCAAAATTTCCATTTCTGGTCTAACTTAAAACCTTCGAATTTCTAACTTTAGCCAAATGACTCCAAAATAACCTACGGACCTCCGAATTTACTTCCGATCACGCTCCCAACACCAGAATCACCATACGGAGCTACTCCCAGACTCGGAATCCCAAACGGACATCAATATCACTGAACTGCACTTCAACCCAGACTTATGAAATTTCTTCTAAAATGATGACTTCCACAATATGCGCTGAAACGCTCTCAGGTCATCCAAAACCCGATCTGAACATACGCCCTAGTCCGAAATCATCATACGAACCTGCTAGAACCTTCAAATCCTGATTCTGAGGTTGTTTACTCAACAATCCAATCTTAGTCAATTCTTCTAACTTAAGGCTTCCGAAATGATAATTTTCTTTCCAAATTGACTCCAAACTTCCAGAAATTCAATTTCGACCATGCCTACGAGTCATAAAAATTGAAACGAAGCTACTCACAGCCTCAAACTGTCGAACGAGGAGCTAGAGTTCAAAACAACCGGTTGGGTCGTTACAAGTTATATCGTGCTCGCTCAATTCAATGACCCATTTGGCCAACTTACCCGACAACTTGGGATTCTGCAGGATACTTCTTAGGGGAAAGGTCGTGACCACCGAGATGGGTGGCACTAGAAATAAGTTCTAAGCTTTCGTGAAGCTACGACCAAAGCAAAGGCTAGCTTTTCGAGGTGGGGGTACCTCGTTTCAGCGTCGACCAATGTCTTGATAATGTAGTATATTGGAGATTGTGTACCATTATTTTCTCAAACCAGGAATGCTCTTAGTGCAATGCCAAACACGACAAGGTAGATTAGGAGGCGCTCTCCGAGTTCTGCCTTAACAAGCAGCATGGGCAAAGATAAGTATGCCTTTACTTCTCTCAGGGCGTCGACACACTCGGAATTCCATTTGAGTCCGTTGTCCTTTTTGAGCATGCCGAAGAATTTAAGGCATCTATCAGAGGATCGTGAGATGAATCTCGATAGGGCAGCTATACGGAAGGTCAGCTTGTACACCTGCTTTTTGCTGGTCAAGTTTTCTGGTATTCCCTCTAAAGCATTGATTTGGTCAAGGTTAACCTTAATGCCTCTTTGTGACACTAGAAAGCCGAGGAACTTTCCTAAGGTTACGCCGAAGGCGCATTTCTCGGGGTTCAGTTTCGTGCTGTATTGCCTGAGTATGTCGAAGGATTCTCTCAAATGGTCGATATGGTCTTCCTTTCTTTTCGACTTGACCAACATGTCGTCTATATATACTTCCATGGTTTTGCCGAGTTGTTCTTTGAGCATTTTGGTTATTACCCTATAATATGTCGCCCCTACATTTTTCAATCCGAACGACATAACTCTATAGCAGTACGTCCCTTGGTAGGTGATGAAAGTATTTTTTTTCCGGGTCTTCCTCCTCCACGAGGATCTGGCTATAACCCGAATAGGCGTCCAAGAAACTTAACAGCTCATGCCCTTCTGTTGCGTCGATGAGCTGATAAACGATAAGCAGAACCGAAACAAAATACGAATCAAAAGTATACATGTATGACATCATCTGGTGCAGCAGCCTCAAACCTACTATATGAAACACATCAAGGGGTGTTGCGGCCAAACGCACACGCAAGTATACGCGATCGTCAAGTTATAAAGTGACTAAAAGTCGGATGTCGAACCCACGAGGACTTGTGATTAACTATAAACTAAATTAGACTATCCTAACTATCTAAACAAGAATAAAACTTAGAAATATTTGTTTCTAATCTAATTAAAATAAAGAAAAATAAATAGTGAACTCTGAACAAAAGGATAGCAGATTTTTATGTTATCAATGCGATGAAAACGATCTAGGGTTATGGGCTATCTAACAATCGTATTGTATTCTTCAATTGAATTGACTGGTTAATTTATCTAGCTTATTGGTTGATAGGGTTAATATTGCTCATAAGAATCTATCGACTTCTTACTCGCCTATTCAAGCTCACCTAACGCCTATATCTCTATGGAACTAGAACTAGCAAGAATGCATTATAACTTCTGTAAATCAACCAAGCAAGGCAATTAGGTATATGTCTATCCTAACCGCGAATCCGTTCCCCGATGCCCAGGTTCAAGAAATTGCGCTACTCAATCCTATATGCAATCTAGAATTCCTACTTTCGAGTTCAATTCTAGATTCGTAGATGGTATTCAATTGGTGATCAAGCAATCAAATAATTAAGCGCAAGACTGAATAAATAAACCAATATGATAAATCAAGGAAGCAAAATCAATATCCAAATAACAGTAGTCATGAAAGAACCACAACCCTAGAACGTGAAGCTTTAGCTCCACATAGACATGGTATCCAAACAACAAATCATACAAACAAACATAAAAAAAAAATACAAAATTTGGTGGAAGAAAGATGGAATTTGATGAATTTCGGCCTCCACGGCGGCTCCGTATTTATGTTTTCCTCTCAAAAATGTTCTTCTTTCTCTAAAAATAGGTTTAGGTTGGCTTTTATATGAGTTAGGGACGTCTTGGGGTTGAAATAACCTAGTCCTAGTCGAAACAGGACAACTTTGCGTTCCGGACGTCCAGGGCAGCGTGGGGCGCTGGCCCTGGCGCCCAAAATATTTTGCTTCTGTAAATTGCGCCACAGCCAGCGCCCCACACTGGCTGTGGCCCTCAAATTTTACTTTTTTCCTTTTTGTCTCGATTTCGCTCCAATTCGCGCCATTTCATCCCAAATTGCATCCGAATGATTCCTACACATAGAAATACCACAATTTAGCACAAATCATTATATTAAACATCTCAAATCATCGAAATATGAGCAAAATGTGAGGCAATATATGTAAAATATGCATACTTTAAGCCAAACATCAATACCCCACACTTAAACGTTGCTCGTCCTCGAGTCAACCAACAAATAATTCAATTTTTTAGCACTCTACACCAATGACCATGGTTGATAGCAACAATTAAACTCTAGCATATGAGATCACCACACACTTCCCTTTGACTTATGCCATACTTTAAAAATATTCAAACAAAGACGACACGCTCACAACAATCCTAACCTCAAAAACCGACTCAATGTCACGATTCACTCATGGCTTGAACACCCAACGTCGTAGATAAGACTAATAATGTTACCTATCCCTCGTGAAACCATGTACCCTCACAACAATAATAAGAGAGTAAATTGAATCCACACATTCAAATCTCATGATCAAATATAGTTTAAGGACTCACATATATCAAATAAATCCCTTATTCTCACAAAGAAGTCACATGTTTGCAATTGGTACCATAGGCTTGCCCTTAATGTAAATCTCTATTAATGCAGCTCGCTCGATCTAAATCAATTAAGACTTTTTCATGGTTGTAATGTGGGCTAAGGGACGGGTAGGATATATTTAAGGAATAGTGACTCACCCTCCTAAGCACTTTAACACATCACAAAATTACTTTTAGCGTATTTTCTTCAACACCACTTCAATTTCACAGACAATATCACCCCCGAAAATGTTCACTTCTTCTTTAAGCACTACTTTAATTCATACCCACTAGCAAGAACAAGATAACAATTTATTCATCTCTATTTTTCCTTCTTTTTTTTTCTAAATTTTTCTCTCTTTTTTTCCCAACAATTTTTTTTTTCAATTTTCGCTATTGATGTATTATTTTATAAAACAAGTGCACCTTTCTTCCTTTCATTGGTTCCACTCAAAAGTCACCCCACACTTAGTCCCTTATTACTTCTTTTAGATCTCATTTCACAATTAAAGTGCTTTAAGAGGTAAAAGGATCAAAACAATGTCAATTAAGAACAAAAAAGGGTATAGGCTTATAATGTGGATGTCAATAAAAGTCTATAGGTTCAAAAGGGGTAACTAGGGATAAATTTTATTTATGATAAGCAATAAGCTCAAAAAGATCAAAGAAATCCTAAAATCAATTTTCAAACCGAGCATCACCTCAAATTTCGCTTCAACTAACATACGGGGCAAGTTCTAGACACAAGTACAATGACATGGACTACACAAAAAATCTCACCACACATGGCACATGGCTCACTAAGGACGATCTCATTCCGACTCTCAAACTAATGCAAGTATTCACAAAACCACGAGGTATTAAGCATTAAGCGCAAAGTGAACAAAACTCATGTAAATGAGACATAGGCGTCACAAAACATGCTATTCAAGTAAGCAAGGCAACATCAATAACTTCAAATAATAGGGAAGATACTACACACGCCAAAGCCTAAATATGCTACTATCAAACAAGTCAAGGGCGCCTAGGAATCTCATCTTTCTTCCTCCATTTATTCCCTAAATTATAATCTACTCTAAAACTAAATAAAAAATACTACTACCGGTTCAAACTACATCCCATGGAAAAGAACAGAGGCACAAAGAAAAACCACAGGGGATTATTACTACCTAAAGAAAGCTAAAAGACATATTTTTGGATTTTTGTTTAGACTTTAATCCCTCAAGAAAACTGTTTAGGAGATCCATCGTCAGGAAAAGTCCAATTTTTTTTACTTTTTTCATTTTTTTAATTATAAAATTAATCACCTAAAATACTACACTATTATAAAAAACAAAAATACGAAACTGAAAAGAAATAAGAAATTAATATACTAATATAATACTACTAATGATCTAAAGGAATTCCTCCCACCCTACATTTAAAAGAGTGCAGTGTCCTCAATGCACAAATAAAGCAAAACATAACGAGGGTGGACAAGAAAATCCCTGAAAGGCCAAAGGCCGAAGCACAAGCAGCTCACGTGGTACTCAGACTTCTCCCAAAGATGGTTCCTTGTGCGGGCACCCCACACTTATTTCTCACCATCTAGATTTTGCACTCTTCCAATGGCTTTGCTTCCCATGCTCGTAATCCTACAAAAATAAATAAATACTACAAAATAATAATAAAAAATAAATAAATAAATAAAAATGAAAGAAAGCAGTAAAGCTGGGTTACCTCCCAACAAGCGCCTGATTTAACGTCGCGACACGACTTGAACCACTTTCTGCCTCCACCTCGAACTTATAAATTGTACCCCTAACATGGCAACCAGTCTGTGTCTATGCTCCTTTGGTGGGGACACAAAAATAAATAGGCCAAGTAACCAATTTTTCACTCTATATTTCTCGTTCTTTATATGAGGATTGTAATTTTTTCTCTCTTGCACGACAAATCCAAGAATGTAAGCAGCCTGTTACTCTTCCATCGACTCCTCCAAAGGATCAGATGAGTCGTTTTTCATGTCATCATCCAAACACAATGTCAAAAAATATTTAAAATGAGGACCAATACGCCCCAACTCTAGAATTGCATTAGTCTTTACATCCTCATATGTACACACACTAGAGTCTTCACATATAATATTATCTACTTCCTCGCATGACTCTGGAACACTCTTCCCAAGATTGACATCCTCAAGAAAAATATGGTCTAATGATTGGTATTCTCGTTTTAGCTCCTCAATTTGGTCTAGAAGATTCTTTTCAGCTTCACACAACTCATCATTAAATTGTTGGGCGTTACACGCATCAATCTTTGCACTCAAATCTACATCTAAGTTTTGCATGGCCAAGTCAAACCTGTCAATTTCTTGTGCAAATTCAACTCTCTCCTTAGACCAGTCATTCACCAATTTTGTTAGAAGATAACGTTGTTTCTCATATTCTCTTAATCGTGAATATTTTTCCCAATACCAACCCTTACTCCCATATTCAAATTCAGACCTCCCATAGTTCAAGTCATGCAAGCCCAAAAATATGGGCCATAAAAATCTTCCGTCAACCAAGCGTCTTCATCCATAACCTTATCTCCGGATATTTCATCGCCAGATGTCATGTTGAGAGAACTATG
The DNA here is from genome assembly GCA_005239525.1 of Nicotiana knightiana. Classification (NCBI taxonomy): domain Eukaryota; kingdom Viridiplantae; phylum Streptophyta; class Magnoliopsida; order Solanales; family Solanaceae; genus Nicotiana; species Nicotiana knightiana. Next base: position 170,196 of record ML380389.1, on the reverse strand, counting down.
AACACACTAAGAGAAAGATCAAAATTGTTATAAAATTAAAAATATTTACAAAAAGAAAAAAAATGTAAAGATAAAAGTAAAAGTCTAATCTAGAAAAATAGCTAATTCTAAGTCCCTGGCAACGGCGACAAAAACTTGTTGCGGCCAAACGCACACGCAAGTATACGTGATCATCAAGTAATAAAGTGACTAAAAGTCAGATGTCGAACCCACGAGGACTTGTGATTAACTATTAACTAAATTAGACTATCCTAACTATCTAAACAAGAATTAAACTTAGAAGTATTTGTTTCTAATCTAATTAAAATAAAGAAAATTAAATAGTGAACTCTGAACAAAAGGATAACAAATTTTTATGTTATCAATGCAATGAAAACGATCTAGGGTTATGGGCTATCTAACAATTGTATTGTATTATTAAATTGAATTGACTGATTAATTTATCTAGCTTATTGGTTGACAGGGTTAATATTTCTCATAAGAATCTTTCGAGTTCTTACTCGCCTATTCAAGCTAACCTAACGCCTATATGTCTATGGAATTAGAACTAGAAAGAATGCATTTATAATTCCTGTAAATCAACCAAGCAAGGCAATTAGGTATATGTCTATCCTAACCGCGAATCTATTCCCCGATGCCCATGTTGTGGCCCTCAAACTTCACTTTTTACCTTTTTGTCCCGATCTCGCTCCAATTCGCGTCATTTCGTCAAAAATGGCATCCGAATGATTCCTACACATAGAAATACCATAATTTAGCACAAATCATTATATAAAACATCTCAAATCATCGAAACATGAGCAAAATGTAAGGAAATATATGTAAAAATATGCATACTTTAAGCCAAACATCAACAGGTCGGGCCTCCCCCTCTTGGGTGTCCTCTACTTGCTTGAATGCCCCGCTTCCACACATTTGTCCGGAGTCTGGGACAATCTTTTACCATGTGGCTGGTATCTCCACACTCAAAACAACCATCTGCTGACGAGTACTATAAGACCCATGACCTGTTATTTACTCTCTACTGGACCACCATAGTTGTTTCATAGGTCAATAGTGCAAATGAGTAACAAATTGGCTTACATCTTAGCCAAGTAATTATTGATAAATTAAGTTCATAATTGATTTACATGTAGAGGAATCAATTTACAGCCTCTTAAATCCAATATAGCATCTTAGTTGACCATCATCTCAGGCAAGTAATTACATATGATTTCTTATAAATGAAGCAACAAATAAGGGAAATCTCCCCTATAAGCAGAACCGAAAAAAATACGAATCAAAAGCATACCTATATGACATCATCTGGTGCAACGGCCTCAAGACTACTATATGAAACACATCAAAAGGTCGAGCCTCCCCCTCTTAGGAGTCCTCTACTCGCCTGTATACCCCTTTGGGACACATCTGTCCGGAGTCTGGGATAATCTTTCACCATGTGAATGGTATCTCCACACTCAAAGCAACCCCTATGCTGACGTGGATGTGGGAAATGTGCGGTACGGGTACTCTGAGACCCATGACCAGTTATTTACTCTCTGTTGGACCACCACAGTTGTTTCATAGGTCAATAGTGCAAATGAGTAACAAATTGGCTTACATATCAGCCAAGTAATTATTGATAAATTAAGTTCATACTTAATTTACATGTAGAGTAATCAAGGGGAAGTGCTAGCGGCTTCCTTTTCGACCTCGGGCATTATTTTAGCACTGAAGTCGGCAACGAAGTCGGCAAGTACTTGCGATTTTATCGGGTGTTCTCGGATGATAGGTTATATTGTGCTCTCTCAATTCAATGACCCATATATCCAACCTACCCGTTAACTCGGGCTTGTGCAGGATACTCCTTTGTGGAAAGGTCGTGACCACCGAGACGGGGTGGCACTGGAAATAATGTCTAAGCTTTTGTGAAGCTACGACAAAAGACAAGGCTAGATTTTCGAGGTGGGGGTACCTCATTTCAACGTCGACCAAGGTCTTGCTAATTTAGTAGGTTGGAGATTGCGTACCTTTTTTTTCTAGAACCAGGAATGCGCTTACTGCAATTCCCGACGTGGCAAGGTAGATTAGGAGGCGCTCTCCGGGTTCTGCCTTAGCAAGCAGCATGGGCGAAGATAAGTATGCCTTTAGTTCTCTCAGGGCATCGACACACTCGGAATTCCATTGGAGTCTGTTGTCCTTTTTGAGCACGCCGAAGAATTTGTCGCATCTATCAGAGTATCGTGAGATGAACCTCGATAGGGCGGCTATACGGACGGTCAGCTTCTGCACCCGCTTTCTGCTGGTCAAGTTTTCTGGTATTCCCTCTATAGCCTTGATATGGTCGGGGTTAACCTCGATGCCTCTATGTGACACTAAAAAGTCGAGGATTTTTCCTGAGGTTAGGCCGAAGGCACATTTCTCGGGGTTCAGTTTCGTGTCGTATCGCCCCAATATGTCGAAGAATACTCTCAAATGGTCGATATGATCTTCCTTTCTTTTCGAATTGACCAAGATGTCGTCTATATATACTTCCATGGTTTTGCCGAGCTATTCTTTGAACATTTTTGTTACTACCCTCTGATATGCCGCCTTGCATTTTTCAATCCAAACAACATAACTCTATAGCAGTACGTCCATTGTCGAGTGCTGAAAGTAGTTTTTTCCTGGTCTTCCTTCTCCATGAGGATCTGGTTGTAACCCAAATAGGCGTCCAGGAAACTTAGCATCTCGTGCCCTACTGTTGCGTCGATGAGCTAATCAATGATAAGCAGAACCGAAACAAAATACGAATAAAAAGCATACCTATATGACATCATCTGGTGCATCAGCCTCAAGCCTACTATATGAAACACATTAACGGGTCGGGCCTCCCCCTCTTGGGTGTCCTCTACTAGCTTGAATACCCCGCTTCCACACATCTGTCTGGAGTATGGGACAATCTTTCACCATGTGACTGGTATCTCCACACTCAAAACAACCCCTCTGCTGACGGGTACTCTAAGACCCATGACCAGTTATTTACTCTCTACTGGACCACCACAATTGTTTAATAGGTCAATAGTGCAAATGAGAAACAAAACGGCTTACATCTTAGCCAAGTAATTATTGTTCAATTAAGTTCATAATTAATTTACATGTAGAGGAATCAATTTAGAGCCTCTTAAATCCAATATAGCATCTTAGTTGGACCTCATCATAGCCAAGTAATTACTTATAAATGAAGCAATAAATAAGGGAAATCGCCCATATAAGCAAAACCGAAACAAAATATGAATAAAAAGAATACCTATATGACATCATCTGGTGCAGCGGCCTCCAGCCTACTATAGGAAAAACATCAACGGGCCAGGCCTCCCCCTCTAGAGCGTCCTCTACTTGCCTGAATACCCTGTTGAGACACATGTGTCTGGAGTTTGGGACAATCTTTCACCATGTGAATAGTATCTCCACACTCAAATCAACCCTTCTACTGACGTGGCTATGGGAAATGTGCAGTTTGGGTACTCTAAGACCCATGACCAGTTATTTACTCTCTGCTAGACCACCATAGTTGTTTCATAGGTCAATAGTGAAAATGAGTAATAAATTGGCTTACATCTCAGCGAAGTAATTACTGATAAATTAAGTTCATAACTAATTTACATGTAGAGAAATCAAGGGGCAGTACTAGCAGCTTCCCTTTCGACCTCGGGCATTATTTTAGCACTGAAGTCGGCGATGAAGTCGGCAAGAAATTGCAATCTTATCGATGTTCGCGGTTTCTAGGTTATATCATGCTCGCTCAATTCAACGATCCATTTGGCCAACCTACCCGACAACTCGGGCTTGTGCAGGGAACTCCTTAAGGGAAAGGTCGTGACCACCTAGTTGGTGTGGCATTGGAAATAAGGTCTAAGTTTTCGTGAAGATACGACCAAAGGCAAGGCTAGCTTTTAGAGGTAGGGTACCTCGTTTCAGCATCGACCAACTCCTTGCTTATGTAGTAAATTGGATATTGCATACCTTTATTTTCTCGGACCAGGAATGCGCTTAGTGCAATGCCGTACACGGCAAGGTAGATTAGGAGGCGCTCTCTCAGTGTGGGTGAATCTAAGTATTCCTTTAGTTCTCTCAGTGCGTCAACTGTCACGACCCAAACCAGAGGGCTACGACGGGCACCCAGTACTTTACTCAACCGAGCACCAATGTAACATATCTTTCTCATCGTATTATCATGGGTAAATGTGCCAAAAGAGTCATCATGACACAACCAAAATACAATATAAGGAAATACTAGACATAGGACGACCTAACATGATATAGAAACTTATACATGTGACATACGGGCCTATAAGGCTGACATGATCACTCGTACACTAAAATAGGCGGATAAGGCCATACAATCTTTTATGTACACGACATATATCTACAAGTCTCTAAGAGTACATAAATATCATAAGGCCGTGACAGGGCCCCGACATACCACTCAATAGATGTCTAAATCAGACTGACCCAATGAGCAACTCCGGAACAAATGGAGTGCAGCGACATCTTCTGCTGAGCTAATAGCCTACTTGGAGGACTCTCAACTTGTCTATCGGGACCTGCGGGCATGAAACGCAGCGTCCCCAGGCAAAAAAGATGTCAGTACAAATAAAGTACTGAGTATGTAAGGCAGGGAAGCATAAATAAGAACAGTAATATAAAGTGAGATAGAGGAGATACAACATGTAGCATCTGAGCGCCTCTAAGAGCTACTGTCATGAAATGCATGATACATATATATAGATAAACATTTAAAAACATACGCCTCTATGGGAATCATCATCATCATATCGTACCCGGCCTCGAAGAGGACTCGGTAAAAACATACTCGGCCATCATAAGGCTCGGTAGAATCGTACCTGGCCATGTGGAGCTTGGTAAACCCAGCTGATCAGTGGTTGCACAATAGGTGACATACCCGTCCGACTATAGCGCGGCTCGGTAGAGTAAAATAGACACTATATATAATGCATGCTAGACTCATGGAATCACGTTCTAAACCTTTCGGAGTGGCGTAAGGTCATTTCACCTTTAATTAACATTATGGACATCATACCATCAATATAAACTTCACTAGGATTCAAGGATCATACATACTTTCTTAGAATAACTTTGAAAGGAAAGAACAACATGGACAACCTTAGTTACTAGGAGTAGATTCATTATGAAATAGCGTATCGTTTACGCTCGTTTCATTTTAGATCATTCCAAAAGAATGAAGGAAGAACCTTAGCATACCTTTGCAATCTTCTCTCCAATCGTCAACCAAGCTCAATATGATCTTCTTACGTCTAGAATAAGTAATAACTCTCATATTTCAAAACCAATATTCTACAAGAAAACGGACAGCACCTCCCCTTTTTTAGCTACATCCCATATGTTACCAAAAGTCACCAAACAGCCCAAACAACAACAATATAATTCGCAATAAGCTCTCCGATTAGTTCAACAATCATTTTGAGTGGCAAGCTCGATTGGAATCCGTATAACCCATATCACACCTTATAGACTTATTAAATTAACTTAAACATAAATAATATGATAATGAAGTAATTCATCAATGATTTCATCCTTATACCATATATTTATATCAAAGGAAACAATCCACAACTCCAGCTTTCTTCAATTGGCAACTTTATTCACTAGTTCATGTCTAGTCCAACCATTTAAATTAATCTACATCAATACAACCTTAATCACCTGAAAGAACACAATACACATGCCTCCTACAGTAGCTTCAAGTTTAAATCCAAGTTATATTTAGCTTACAACAGCCCTCAATGGCAATACAACACCATAGAAGTGACTTAAGCTAATCCAAGTATTATCTTGTAGTTTATTAACCTAACAGCTTAACCACCATACAAGAAAGCTTAAGCACAATTAGTAGGATGTTATACTCACCTTAGAAAGTATCAACCACTTGAAATTTCGGCCAAACACAGCCCACAATTATCCTCAATGACACCACAACATTATAGGTGTTGTGTTCTCTTCTTGAATCAACTTTTGGTGTTCAAGTTGGAGTGTAAACACTTGTAGTTCACCTTGAAAATCTACTATGTATGAAGGAGGGACTGATTATTACCTTAATCAACAAGAACCAGACGAGACCTGAGGTTATTTCACTTTGAAGAACCCTCCAAAACAACAAGATGAAGAACTACGATCTAACAAGCACCACGGGGTTTCCAACGTTGGATTCATGTTTTTATCTTAGGTTTTCACCATATAACCATGGAGGAACCATTGGAGAGAATTTAGGAGGGCTTAGGAACTGTTTTATACGATAAAAATGAGTGAAAACGATTTAGAATTCACTTAAATACAAGCTGGAGTTTACACCTACTTTGCGGGTCCCATGGGAACTACTTTGCGCGGTCTCGCAAAAATGTGAATATCTCTCTACTCCGATGTCGTATCGACAAACGGTTAATTGAGCTAGAAACTAGAATCGTAGATATTCAATTTGGTAGGTAGATCATTCCCTAAATCCAAGTATATTGGGAGAAAATCTCAGCTACATTTCACCTAAGTTTCAACAAATTTATTATGTAACTTGTAAAGACCTTTGCCAACTTTTGCTCCACAACTTGCTTGACTTCAAGACGTAGCACTCGACTATCATACGATAAAATTAACGCATATAAAAAACTCATTATCATGTAATGAACTATAGTCTCACCCTAAAGTCCATGTTATAACATTCCAAACTCGTCGACTTTCAACAAAACTTATTTTCTTCAATTGGTTTAGCTTCTAAGACTTCCAACCCTCTTGGTACTTGCAGTCCATGACCTTAAATATTTTTAACCTCCAAGTTAACATGATTAACTTATTTTATGTACATTCAAAGACGATCTCATTTATGAGATTAACTCAATTGACTTACGACGTACTCGCACGTACGAAAATATCGGGCGTAACATCATTCCCCCCTTTGGAACATTCGTCCTCGAATGTTGACTAATTCACTTATCCATCTCTTAAACAATAACTCTTACAAATACTTTAATATTGTCTTTTCCATCTAGGGAGTTGTTTTTTGAATAAATCCAAAGGCTAGGGCATTCCCCCTTTTGGCCTCTTTCTCACACCATGACTTGTGGTCGAAATTCTTCCAATCTCGTAACTGTTTCTACCTTCTTTCATGCAGCCTGTACGATTCTTACCTTGAATGTGCGCCAATGTGACTATTATCTCCTTTTTCCGTTAGCTTTTAACCAATCTCTAGGCTTCACTTTGAGAACATATCTAGTACTATGACAAGTTGTCCCTCTGGGCATCGATAGGTGTACTAAAGTTCTTTTCTTGGTACTTTGTTGAACTTTCGACTATTGATATATCTTGTTTCATACCCTCAGTTATCTATGCGTATGGATTTACCATAACTAGGTAGGTCATACTGTACCATAACTCTTACTTCGTTTTATTATTATCGAGGCCTGCCACCCAACTCCAGGTTACTCTCTCACTGCTTATCCTATATGTATAAATCTAAGCCATTTAATGCTTCCTTATTACTGTTCATATTAATAATGACAGCCTAATCTTATCTCATATTTCTAACTTTCATCCATCTATTTTTGATTCACCTTAATGTTGATCTATAATCTACCACTGATAACTTGAAACCTCTTATGTAATATACCGTCACTAGGGCTCACATCTCATCAGGGAACATCTGAAGTGATTTTCCTGATCCACTTAGGGACGATACTATACTCCAATAACTGTGTCTCATAGCATCCCAATGTGATTCATCCTATCGGGGGAGGGGAGGGGGTATTCTAATCATGTTTCATCTATGAAATCTTTTTTCTTTAAATCATTACTCAATCAATGGCCTAAACGTCATCCTCTTATCATTTATCACAGTAACACCCTTAATATACTACCAGGGTAGCATTCTATCTCTTCTAAATGCTCCTAGTTTTAAAATCCTTTGAGTTCATTCATGCTATACTGAGCTTTTTATAACTTTATGGAAACCATCAACTCTCTTGTTGTGATGGGTTTATTCCCGAGGACTTACCTATTCTCGTCACCTTCTCATTCACTTTTTCTTATCCTTACTCCTATCTAGCTAAAATTGTGTTGCTCTACCACACTTTAGCTTGCTACCTACACATATCTATTTATACTACTCACAACCTTCCTTTTAACATGCTAGCACCATATATTTCCTTTCATGCCTTCTCAATTGTCTTTGGATGTAAACAATTACTTTTTCTGGTCGTTCTGTCACTTGCTACATGGATACTTGGCTTATCATAGTGCCCATGAATACTGGAGTTCCTTGCATCTCATATGATCTCAATTATCAACTCTTGATTTTTTTGTTCTTCCCGTTCATTAGCCACGATAGGTGCCACTTTCTTATGGAGTGCATACAATATTATAGTGAGACTGGTGTTACAAGACCATTTCTTATTTAGGTCGCTATGCTTATGTTGAAGACTTCTTCCTTATTTCCTCAGCTGATCCTTTATTGCAATGCTTAGGGAAGACCCTCTGACTCTTGTAATGCTGCGAGCTTATTGCACGTATACCCCACGGTATTTCTGATGTTCTTACCCTCTTATCGTTATCCTTAGTTACTTACCTTCGCGCCCTTGTACTCATAAGTTACTTCTGAATTGAAATTTCAGTTGTCTCCCTAGTGGAACTCTCTTTTATTTCCGTAACCCTTATATTGTACCTTCTACTACCCTCTAACTGAATATTTCTCGAGGATTACGATGTCGTATCTGAGAGACTGAATTTCCTATGATGGGTTTCACTATGTTTATCTTAAATGATCTACTAATTTGTCTATATCCTCCTAGCTAGCCATAACTAGGCTCTTCTAGAATAAACTACAGACTACCCGTTGGTCCACTCTCAAATCTGTATTTTATATAACGCCTCTTGGGTTATGTCATTTGTCTTAACTTACCTCTCGTACGGGATCCTTATGTATCAAGTGTTCATTCTCACTTATTTATCAATATCATCGAGTGGGAAACCTTATTGATTCTTTCCGGCGTCATGCTTTCATAATGTTCTGCAGTCATATTATATCTGTAGGATCTGAATAAATTCAATCTCATTCCTTTCGCCTTTTTACTGCATTCTTCTTTTACCATTCGATAGTTACCTCTTCATCTTTGGATTTTTTTTTTTACATCTTCACTCAGATATTATTCGCCTTGCGGTAACCCTTCTACACCAGGGATAATTGAATTTCTTACGCATAAGGGTGACATCTGGTGTAATTGGAACATTTAGTCCCTTAAGCTTAACTATGCTCATAATTCTTGCTTTAGGGAAGCGTCTTCGTGAATGAACTTGAAGGTTATTCTTCTATTCTTCATTCTATATTGTCGAAACACGATCTCTGAAATGATGCCCATTATTACCAATTCCTTCGATCCCTAATTCATGTTTGATTTTTTTCTTGTTTACTATCCCATACTAATTTCTATTACTCGGGGGTCTAACTTTTCCTTCTGGTAATCACGTTGGACTCAGCAACTGATTTATCGAAATGAGGATATGACTTTAGGGCTTATACTTTTATTGTCTCAAGGCATGTCTCCTCTTGTCTTTTCCTTTACTTGACTATAGACTCTGTCATCCTGTCATATTTTGATTTACCGTTATCACTCATTTATCACATTTTACTCATAATGCTTCATTTACTCTCTTCTTATTCTCCTGCTAATATTTCTGTCTATCACCTTATTCGGAAGACTTCAACAAAACGTTCCTTAAGTTTTAGCTCCCCCTGCTTCATCTGACTGGTTCTTTGGGACGCCTAACATTCTCTCTCTCTCTCTTTTTTACTAGGGGCAGGAGTCATAATAAGGTAAATATTTAACCCTTCTAGGATTCCACTGCCTATCTTCTGAAATTTTTGAACATATAGTATTCATATCTGACTGTTCAATTATAGAGTGCACCATTTGGATGTCTCGCAAGGAGATCTATTACCACGTTTGCACTATCCTTTGGACATGTTAGCTAATGATAATAATCATCCACCATTTTGGGTTACTCTAACCCCAGTGGGATCCTGATATCCCATCCTGCTCTTAAATTATATCTATTAGCTCCCATATGACATAACTGAGATGGGTGTGGACAATTGTACAAACCTCTATTATTGTTGAAGGTAACTCAAAATACTTATATTTCTATGCCTCATTTGTAAATACTGATAATCCTCACTTACTAGGTACCTCGTACCTTTCTTCACCTTGGTTCTTTTACTTGTTGAAACAGTATCTACCTTCTGATTCTCTTGTCGCTTTGTACCATATAGGTGGATAGATATTCATGCCTTAGGGCTATTTATCAAGAATCTTACACGTCTTAGACACACATAATCTGCTGAAGACCTCACATTTACTCATCATAAGCATGATGCAAAATCAATTTCCTCGGACTTAATTCTTCCATAGCCACATTCAATCTCTTACCAACTGCCTGCTTGGATGAGGTATCATTGTATTACGAATAAAATAGAAATTAGAAGTTTGAATTCTTACAATTGAGCTCTACCACACAATCTAAATTAAGAAGAAAGAGTGACATCCTAAATGCCCTATAGCCTCCTGCTTATAAGTGTGGTGCACAACACACCCATAAACAAGATTCTACTAGACACGGCTTATAGACTCTCTAGGATAGAACTGCTCTGATACCACTTTTGTCACGACCCAAACCGGAGGGCTACGAGGGGCACCCGGTACTTTATTCAACCGAGTACCAAAGTAACATATATTTCTTATCGTATTATCATGGTTAAATGTTCCAAAAGGTTCATCATGACATAACCAAAATAAAACATAAGGAAATACTAGATATATGATGAGCTAACATGATATAGAAACTTATACATGTGACATATAGGCCTATAAGGCTGACATGATCACTCGTACACTGAACTATGATGACAAGTCCATACAATCTTTTACATACATGACATATGTCTACAATCCTCTAAGAGTACATAAACATCATAAGTCCAGGACAGGGCCCCGACATACCACTCAATACATGTCTAAATCAGACAGACCCAATGAGCAACTCCGGAGCAAATGGAGCGCACCGACATCTTCTGCTGAGCTGATAGCCTACTTGGAGGACTCTCAACCTGTCTATCGGGAGCTGCGAGCATGAAACGCAGCGTCCCCAGGAAAAATGGATGTCAGTACGAATAAAGTACTGAGTATGTAAGGCAGGGAAGCATAAATAAGAACAGTAATGTAAAGTGAGATAGAGGAGATACAACATGTAGCATCTGAGCGCCTCTGAGGGCTACTGACATGAAATGCATGACATATATATATATATATATACATAAGCATTTAAAAACATACGCCTATATGGGAATCATCATCATCATATCGCACCCGGCCTCGAAGAGGACTCTGTAAAAATATACACGGCCATCATAAGGCTTGGTAGAGTCGTACCTAGCCACGTGGAGCTCGGTAAACCCAACTGATCAGTGGTAGCACAATAGGTTCCATACTCGACATACTATCGCGCGGCTCGGTAGAGTAAAATAGACACTATATATAATGCATGCTAGACTCATGGAATCACGTTCTAAACCTTTCGGAGTGACATAAGGTCATTGCACCTTCAATTAACATTATGGAAATAATACCATCCATATGAACTTCACTAGGATTCAAGGATCATACATACTTTCCTAGAATAACTTTGAAAGGAAAGAACAACATGGACAACCTTAGTTGCTAGGAGATTCATTATGAAATAGTGTATCATTTACGTTCGTTTCATTTTAGATCATGCCAAAAGAATGAAGGAAGAGCCTTAACATACCTTTGCAATCTTCTCTCTAATTGTCAACCCAGCTCAATATGATCTTCTTACGTCTAGAATGAGTAACCGACTTCGTCGTCGTCATATAAGCATTGTAACTCTCATATTTCAAAACCAATATTCTACAAGAAAATGGACAGCACCTCCCCTATTTTAGCTACATCCCATATGTTACCAAAAGTCATCAAACAGCCCAAACAACAACAATATAATTCGCAATAAGCTCTCGGATTAGTTCAACAATCATTTTGAGCGGCAAGCTCGATTGGAATCCGTATTACCCGTATCACACCTTATATACTTCTTAAATTAACTTAACAACATCATTAATATGATAATGAAGTAATTCATCAATGATTCCATCCTTATACCATATATTTATTTCAAAGGAAACAATCTACAACTCTGGCTTTCTTCAATTGGCAACTTTATTCACTATTTCATGTCTAGTCCAACCATTTAACTTAATATACATGAATACATCCTTAAGAACCTGCAAGAACACAATACACATACCTCATACAGTAGCTTCAAGTTTAAATCCAAGTTATATTTAGCTTACAACAGCCCTCAATGACAATACAACACCATAGAAGTGACTTAAGCTAATCCAAGTATTATCTTGTAGTTTATTAACCTAACAACTTAACCAACATACAAGCAAGATTAAGCACAATTAGTAGGCTGTCATACTCACCTTATACAGTATCAACCACTTGAAATTTTGTCCAAACACAGCCCACAATTATCCTCAATGACACCACAACACTATAGGTGTTGTGTTCTCTTCTTGAATCAACTTTTGGTGTTCAAGTTGGAGTGTAAACACTTGTATTTCACCTTGAAAATCTAATATATATGAAGGATGGACTGATTATTACCTTAATCAACAAGAACCAGACGAGAACTGAGGTTATTTCACTTTGAAGAACCCTCCAAAACAACCACAAGATGAAGAACTACGATCTAGCAAACACCACGTGGTTTCTAACGTTGGATTCATGTTTTTATCTTAGGTTCTCACCATAGAATCATGGAGGAACCATTGGAGAGAACTTAGGAGGGTTTAGGAACTGTTTTTTACGATGAAAACGATTTAGAATTCACTTAAATACAAGCTGGAGTTTACACCGACTTTGTGGGTCCCATGGGAACTACTTTGCACGGTCTCGCGAAAATGCGAATATCTCTGTACTCTGATGTCGTATTGACAAACGGTTAAATGAATTAGAAAATAGACTCGTAGATATTCAGTTTGGTAGGTAGATCATACCCTAACACAAAGTATATTGGGATAAAATATCAGCTACATTTCACCTAAGTTTCAACAAATTTATGAATGTAACTTGTGAAGACCTTTGCCAACTTTTGTTCCACAACTTGCTTGACTTCAAAACGTAGCACATGTCTATCATACGACAAAATTAAATCATAGAATAACCTAATTATCATGTAATGAACCATTGTCTCACCCTAAAGTCCATGTTATAACATTCCAAACTCGTCGACTTTTAATGAAACTTATTTTTTTCAATTGGCTTAGCTTCTAAGCCTTCCAACCCTCTTTGTACTTGCCGTCCATGACCTTAAATATTTTTAAACTCCAAGTTAACATGATTAACTTGTTTTATGTACATTCGAAGACTATCTCATTTCTGAGCGTAAATCAATTGACTTACGACGTACTCTCACGTACGAAAATATAGGGTGTAACATCAACACACTCGGAATTCCATTGGAGTCCATCATCCCTTTTTAGCACGCCGAAGAATTTGTGGCATCTATCAGAGGATCGTGAGATGAACCTCGATAGGGCGGCTATACGGTCAGTCAGCTTTTGCACCTGTTTTTTGCTGGTCATGTTTTCTGGTATTCCCTTTATAGCCTTGATTTGATCGGGATTAACCTCGATGCCTCTTTGTGACACTAGAAAGCCAAGGAACTATCTGAGGTTACGTCGAAGGAGCAATTCTTGGGGTTCAGTTTCATGCTGTATCGCCTGAGTATATCGAAGGCTTATCTCAAATGGTCGATATGGTCTTCCTTTCTTTTCTACTTGACCAACATGTCGTCTATATATCCATCATCTCAGCCAAGTAATTTATTATATATTAGGTTTATAATTAATTTTCCACCGATTACTCATTGGAGGACTGGTCATCCAAAGGTTATTTACTTGTTAATGATAAACCTCAATTTTTTCAGAGATAAATAGTGCAAATGAGTAACAAATTATCCTTAGTTTAGAACCTTTATAATGAAATTATCATTATAAAGCCTTGTAACTCTCAATAATGAAAAAAATAAACGATACACATGGGCTACCACTCATAGAATCTCCCGACATGGGTAAACACATAATCCTTGTACTAATCATGAAACTCACCCATAAATAAAGTAACAAATAAGGGAACCCGCCCTGATAAGCAGAACCAAAAGCAAACCTGTATGCAATGATCTGGTGCAGCAGCCTCAAGCCTACTATATGAAACACATCAACGGGTCGGGCCTCCCCCCTCTTGTTTCAGAGGTAATTAGTGAATATGAGTAACAAATTATCCTTCGTTTAGAAAGTTTGAGCAACAAATTGACTTACATCTCAGCCAAGTAATATTTGATATATTAGTTTCATTTTTAATTTTCAATGTAGAGCACCAGTGCAAATCTTGAAATTATCAAATTTCGATACCATTTGGTCCCTCAAATCATCTTTCCAATTAAAACCTTCCACTAACTCAATTTTGCCAATAAAATCACAACACTTAATTGAATTATCACCCCGGTAGAGCATCCAAATTACAAATCGTAACCAAATTACTTAGGAATCATATCAAAACCTACCATAATGGACAATATGAATTCACTTCTTGCCTCGTAACTCTCAATAATGAATAAAAACAAATGATAGACACGGGCTACCACTCATAGAATCTCCCAACATGGGTAAACACATAAGCCTCGTACTAATCATGAAACTCACCCATAAATGAAGCAACAAATAAGGGAACTCGCCCTGATAAGAAGAACTGAAACAAAATACGAATAAAAAACATACCTGTATGACATCATCTGGTGCAGTGGCCTCAAGTCTAATATATGAAACACATCAACGGGCCAGGCCTCCCCCTCTTGGGGGTCCTCTACTCGCTTGAATACCCCGTTGTGACACATCTATCCGGAGTCTGGGAAATATTTCACCATGTGAATGGTATCTCCACACTCAAAACAACCCCTCTACTGACGTGGCTGTGGAACTGTGCGGTACGGGTACTCTAAAACCCATGACCAGTTATTTACTCTCTGTTGAACCACCACAGTTGTTTCATAGGTCAATAGTGCAAATGAGTAACAAGTTGGCTTACATCTCAGCTAAGTAATTATTGATAAATTAAGTTCATAATTAATTTACATGTAGAGGTATCAAAGGGAAGGACTAGCGGTTTCCCTTTCGACCTCGGGCATTATTTTAGCACTGAAGTCGGCGATGAAGTCGGTAAATACTTGTGATTTTATCAATGTTCGCGGATGATAGGTTATATCATGCTCGCTTAATCCAACGACCCATTTGGCAACCTAACCGACAACTCGGGCTTGTGCAAGACTCCTTAGGGGAAAGGTCGTGACCACCAAGATAGGGTGGCACTTGAAATAAGGTCTAAGCTTTCGTGAAGCTACGATCCCAACATGGGTAAACACATAAGCCTCATACTAATCATGAAACTCACCCATAAATGAAGTAACAAATAACAGAACTCGCCCCGATAAGCAGAACCGAAATAAAATACGAACCAAAATCAAACTTGTATGACATGATCCGGTGCAGCAGCCTCAAGCCTACTATTTGAAACACATCAACGGGTTGGGCCTCCCCCTTTTGGGCGTCCTCTACTCGCCTGAATACCCCGATTTGACACATATGTCCAGAGTCTGGGACAATCTTTCACCATGTGAATGGTATCTCCACACTCAAAACAACCCTTCTGCTGATGTGGTTGTAGGAACTATGTGGTACGGGTACTCTGAGACCCATGACCAGTTATTTACTCTATGCTGGACCACCACAGGTGTTTCATAGGTCAATAGTGCAAATGAGTGACAAATTGGCTTACATATCAGCCAAGTAATTATTGATAAATTAAGTTCACAATTAATTTACATGTAGAGGAATCAAGGGGAAGTACTAACGGCCTCCCTTTCGACCTCGGGCATTATTTTAGCACTGAAGTCGGAAAAAAAGTCGGCAAGTACTTGCGATTTTATCGTTGTTCATGAATGATAGGTTATATCATGCTCGCTCAATTCAAGGAACCATTTGACCAACCTACCCGACAACTCGGGCTTGTGCAGGATACTCCTTAAGGGAAAGGTGTAATGACCCGGTCGGTTGTTCTGAGAGTAATAGCCTCATTTCACCCATTTCTAATTTATCATATGTTTCTTAGCCTATTTATATTGTATTGGGTCGGTTGGTTTGGGTTCGGAGTGATCGTGGCGAGAACTGAGACACTTAGTCTCTTAAATTGGCTTAAGAGTGGGAAAAGTCAACTAGTAGTTGACTTATTGGTAAATGACCTCGGAATGTATATTTTATGGCTCGGATAGCTTCGTTAGGTGATTTGGAACTTAGAAGTGCATTCAGAATGAAGTTTTGATGTCCGGTGTAGAATTAGGCTTGAATTGGCGAAAGTTAGTTTTTGGCAATTTTCGATCGACAGTGGAAAATAGGATATTGGGGTCGGAATGGAATTCCGGAAGTTGTAGCAGGTTCGTAATGTCATTTTGGATATGCGTGCAAATTTTCAGGTCAATCGGATGTGTTTTGGATGGTTTCGGCATCGTTGGTGGAATTTAGAAATTTCAAAGTTCATAGGCTTGAATTTGATGTGATTTCGGTGTTTTTGCGTTGTTTTTGGTGTTTCGAGGGTTGGAATAAGTTTGAATGATGTTATGGGATATGTTGGTAGGTTTGGTTGAGGTCCCGGGGGGCCTCGGGTGTATTTCGGATGCTCAAACGGGCATTTTTGGTCTTTGGGAGATTGCTGGTTTTCTGGTGTTTTAGCAAAAGTGGTTTGTTCATTGCGATAGCGTGAGTTCATCCGCGATCGCGTAGAGTAAGTTGAGTGTAAAGACCCGTAAAATGTCATGGCTAAAAATAATGCCCAAATAGGTCCCCGTGTTGTTATAACTGTAGAAATTCTTAAAACGGACCCTTTTTAAGTAAAAAGTACCCCGGGACCTAAAGGATAAAATTTTCCAGATTTGCGCAGGTCTGCGGTCCACTATGCGATCGCAGATCAGGTATGCGGACCGCAGAGTGGTCGCATACTTGGACAGTTTGTTGTCCATTTTGAGGACAGCTATGCGGCCTAGAATGCGATCGCATTTCACGAATGCGGGCCGCATAGTTGTCGCATTCTTGCACCTTGACTTTTGAGGAGAGAGTTATGCGATGCACTATGCAATCACATAACAGGTATGCGGACCGCATAATGATCGCATACCTGGGCAGTCTACTTTCCTTTTTGGCCCATTTGAGGGCCATTTATGTGACAGGAATGCGGACCACATAGCAGGAATGTGATCGCATTCCTGACCTCATTTCTGCTTTGGGACTGTTAAATTTCTAATTTTATACCCGACCCCCAGTTCAATAAAACACTTACCCCCTTCCATTTTAAAGATTTTCTTAACAAAATAGAGAGAGGGAAGAGAGAGTTCTAGAGAGAGAAAGTCCCAACTTCTTCAAAGTGATCCTCCTTCATCATTCAAGCTTGGAACTAATCAAGTAGGACACCATTTTCTTCACCATAAGAGGTAAGATTCTACCCCATCAACCTTAATTTCCAGATTTTTGTAAAATGAAACATGATTAGGTGAGTTCATAAAGATGGGGGTAGGAATCTTGCATGCATGTAACCAACTAGTCATAATCTAGTAAAAGGAAATGGGTTAGAGTAATCTTTCACTAAAAAGAGGCCATTTAGTCTAAAGGAACACCTAGTGTTTGATAGAATGCTCAAGTGAGTTCAAGACATGACCGTTATTCCTAATTCTAAATTCAATTATGCCACATTCTGAACTAGATTGAAGGTGCTAGAAGGTCCGGTGAATTGTGGTAGAAATTAAGGAAAAATCCCAAATCAAGGTACGTATGGCTAACTTTAATCCTTGTAGAGTCATCTTGTGGGTGTCCGAGCACTCGGTATTAAATTCTTGCTTGAGCATATGTGAATTGATTGCCCTGCAGTGTCGAGGTGTAAGACTTCATTCTTTGAATATCTTAGTTGATTACCATGTTATATGAGCTTGCGAAAAGGTGATTCTTTGTGCTTATTCTATCATGTGCAAATCTCGTTAAATGTTGAATACATTGGTATGAGAGGATGGGCTGCAAAACGAAAGAAATGATAATGAAACAAAGTGTTGAATGTATCTAAGTGCCAAATGTTGTGTAGTAAATAATGGAAAGGAAATGTGGATAAACTAATTGAGCTATGTGTTGATGGCATACCGTATATGACTCACTGTTTGATAAAGATTTATGTGGCCTTTATTTCATATGGTTACTTGGTTGTTACGAATGAATATCCTTGACGATGAGAATCTTTGTGATTGAATTGTTGGTTGATGTTGCTATTAATTACATTGTTGAACATATCAAAGTGCTAAAGGTTGTATAGAAAATGATGAAAGTAAATATGGGCTGATTTTATTGAGTTAAATGATAGTGGCCACACCATATATGAATTACTGATTGGTAAGGATCATTGTGTATTGATTTCACATAGTTATTGGTTGATATGAACTTATGTTCTTCATGATGAAGATCCTTTGTGATATAATTGTTGGTGGTTGTTGCTGTGAAATGTGATTGTACGGTGGGATCGGGTTGCACGCCGCAACAGAAATTGTAAGGTGGGATTGGGTTGCACGCCGCGACAGAAATTGTAAGGTGGGATCGGGTTGCACGCCGCAATAGAAGTAATTAGGGTGTAATGTGATTGTGAGATGGGATCGGGTTGCACGCCGCAACAGGAGAAATAAGGGTGGAATATTATTGTGAGGTGGGATCGGGTTGCGCGTCGCAACAGAGGAAACAATTGAAATAAGAAACTGTGGAAACCTCATTTGTGATTCTCTGTATCTCTGTGTAATATTTGTTTGGGTTTCTTTAACTGCCTCATATACGTGGATTGCTTGATTTTACATAGATTAAAGATTTTTTATACATACTAGTACTATTCAATGGTACTAACGTCCCTTTTGCCGGGGGTGCTACATCTTCTATATTGATGTAGGTGGTTCTATAGCAGGTAGCTCGGTTCGTCGTTAGTGGTGCCTCCTTTCAACTCTCTAGCAGTCCTGGTGAGCCCCATTTCCTCTCGGGGTCGTGTATAGTCTATATCATCTCATTTTGTATATTTTATGTATTTTAAGGTATAGCCGGGGCATCTATCAGAGTATCGTGAGATGAACCTCGATAGGGTGGCTATACGGCTGCTCAGCTTCTGCACCCGCTTTCTGCTGGTCAAGTTTTCTGATATTCCCTCTATAGCCTTGATTGGGTCGGGTTAACCTCGATGCCTCTTTGTGACACTAGAAAGTCGAGGATTTTTCCTGAGGTTAGGCTAAAGGCGCATTTCTCGGGGTTCTTTTTCGTGCCGTACCGCCCCAGTATGTCGAAGGATTCTCTCAAATGGTCGATATGATCTTCCTTTCTTTTCGACTTGACCAAGATGTCGTCTATATATACTTTCATGGTTTTTCCGAGATATTCTTTGAACATTTTCGTTACTACCCACTGATATGCCGCCCTACGTTTTTCAATCCGAACGACATAAATATGTAGCAGTACGTCCATTGGCAGGTGCTGAAAGTAGTTTTTTCCTGGTCTTCCTCCTCCATGAGGATCTAGTTGTAACCCAAAGAGGCATCTAGGAAACTTAACAGCTCGTGCCCTACTTTTGCGTCGATGAGCTGATCAACGATAAGCAGAACTGAAACAAAATACGAATCAAAAGCATACCTATATGACATCATCTGGTGCATCGGCCTCAAGCATACTATATGAAACACATCAACGTGTCGGACCTCCCCCTCTTGGGTGTCCTCTACTTGCTTGAATACCCCGCTGCCACACATCTGTCTGGAGTATGGGACAATCTTTCACCATGTGGCTGGTATCTCCACACTCAAAACAACCCCTCTGCTGACGGGTACTCTAAGACCCATGACCAATTATTTACTCTCTACTGGATCACCACAATTGTTTAATAGGTCAATAGTGCAAATGAGTAACAAAACGGCTTACATCTTAGCCAAGTAATTATTGATCAATTAAGTTCATAATTAATTTACATGTAGAGGAATCAATTTACAGCCTCTTAAATCCAATATAGCATCTTAGTTGGACCTCATCATAGCCAAGTAATTACTTATAATTTCTTATAAATGAAGCAATAAATAAGAGAAATCGCCCCTATAAGCAGAACCGAAACAAATTATGAATAGAAAACATACCTATATGACATCATCTGGTGCAGCGGCCTCAAGCCTACTATATGAAAAACATCAACAGGTCGGGCCCCCCCCTCTTGGGCGTCCTCTACTCGCCTGAATACCCTGCTGAGACACATGTGTCTGGAGTTTGGGATAATATTTCACCATGTGAATGGTATCTCCACACTCAAATCAACTCCTCTATTGACGTTGCTATGGGAGATGTGCGGTTTGGGTACTCTAAGACCCATGACCAATTATTTACTCTCTGTTGGACCACCACAGTTGTTTCATAGGTCAATAGTGCAAATGAGTAACAAATTGGCTTACATCTCAGCCAAATAATTATTGATAAATTAAGTTAATAACTAATTTGCATGTAGAGGAATCAATTTGCAGCCTCTTAAATCCAATAGAGCATCTTAGTTGGCCATCATAGTAGGCCATCATCTCAGCCAAATAATTTTTTATATATTAGCTTCATAATTAATTTTCAATATAGTTTGTTACTTTAGAACGTTTGAGCACCAAATTGGCTTACATCTCAGCCAAGTAATTTTTGATATATTAGCTTCATTATTAATTTTCAATGTAGAGCACCGGTGCAAATCTTGAAATTATCAATTTTCGATACCATTTAGTTCCTCAAATCATCTTTCCAATTGAAACTTTCCACTAACTCAATTCTACCAATAAATCACAACACTTACTAAACTCTCACCCATATAGAGCATCCAAATTACAAATCATAACCAAATTACTCAGGAATCACATCAAAACCTACCATAATGGACAACATGAATTCACTTCTTGCCTCGTAACTCTCAATAATGAATAGAAACAAATGATCGACATGGGCTACCACTCATAGAATCTCCCAACATGGGTAAACACATAAGCCTCACACTAATCATGAGACTCGCCCTTAAATGAAGCAACAAATAAGGGAACTCGCGTCGCTGTGACACATCTGTCCGGAGTCTAGGACAATCTTTCACCATGTGAATGGTATCTCCACACTCAAAGCAACTCCTCTACTGACGTGATTGTGGGTACTATGCGGTACGGGTACTCTGAGACCCATGATCAGTTATTTACTCTCTTGTAGACCACCACAGTTGTTTCATAGGTCAATAGTGCAAATGAGTAACAAATTGGCTTACATCTCAGCCAAGTAATTATTGATAAATTAAGTTCTTAATTAATTTACATGTAGAGGAATCAATTTGCAGCCTCTTAAATCCAATAGAGCATCTTAGTTGGACATCATCTCAGTAATTTCTTATATATTAGTTTCATAATTAATTTTCATTTTATAGTGACAGTGACTTATTTGGAGGACTAGTCGTCCAAAGGTTATTTTCTTGTTGATGATAAACCTCAATTGTTTCAGAGGTAAATGACCAGTCCATTTACTTTAGATGGACTTCCACAGTTGTTTCACTGGTCAAATGGGTAAAAAATTGGCTTACATCTCTGCCAAGTAATTTTCGATATATTAGATTCATAAATAATTTTCAATGTAGAGGAATCAATTTGATGCTTCTTAAATCCAATGTAGAGCATCATCATCTCAGCCAAGTAATTTTTATATATTACTGTCGAGCACCGGTGAAAGTCTTAGAGGACTGGTCCTCGATAGTAAATGCAAAGTATGTAACGATCCGGCCTGTCGTTCTAAGAGTTATAGCATGTTTCCCCTATTTATGCTTCTTTATGTATTTTTCAGTTGTGTGGAGTTGTATCGAGTTGGTAGGCTTGGGTCCGGAGTAGTCTTGGGGTGAAATGAGACACTTAGTCTCTTAGTTAGAAAGCTAAGTTAGAAAAGTTAACCGGAAGTTGACTTATGAGTAAACGAACTCAGATTTGGATTTTCATGATCGGTTAGCTTCATTGGGTGATTTTAGACTTAGGAGTGTGTCCGGAATGTAATTTGGAGGTCCGTGGTAGAATTAGGCTTGAATTGGCGAAAGTTAGAAATTTGACGATTTTGATCGGTGGTGGAAAAAATTAGGTATCGGGGTCGAAATGGAATTTCGGAAGTTGGAGTAGGTTCGTAGAATCATTTGTAACGTGTGTGAAAATTTTGAGGTCATTCAAACGTGGTTCGATAGGTTTCGGTGTCGTTGGCGAATTTTGGAAGTTTAGAAGTTCTTAGGCTTAAATGCGAGGTTGATTTGGTGTTTTGGTGTTGTTTTGGGTGTTCCAAAGGTTCGACTAGGTTCGGGTAATGATATATGACTTGTTGGAATTATTTGTTGACGTCCCGAGGGCCTCGGGTGAGTTTCGGATAGGTTTGGGTTGTGTTGCGCTCATTTTTCTTATGTTTCGACGTTGTTTCTTCAAGCATAAATGATACCACATTAAGCAAATGAGCTTCGATTTCTGTTTTGATTGAAGCATTAGATCCGTATCGTAATTACGGATCCAAAAAAAAAAGAATCGTTGAATTTAGGCATAGTATGAGTAATTTATGATCATTTTACTAAAAATTGGGCTGCCAGATTTTTTTTCAGATTAATTACGAAATTGCCACTGAATTCGTATTTAAAAATCTGCACTATTTGTAAATATTAAAACAAACATATCTCCTTCATTATAACGTCAAATTGAGTTATTCAAAAGAAAATTTCACAAGAAATCCATTAGAGGCATAAAAAGTGAGTTTCAGGATCGTTTGGCATGAGAAACTAAGCAGAATAGCTGGCAGAAAAATATATAAAATAAGGGTTTGTTCTTTCGGTCATATTTGAGTTGGAGAGCTCGGATTTGGGCGATTTTGGAGGGAATTTTCACCATATGATTGGGATAAGTATTCTCTACTCGATTTTGGTTATATTTCATAAATCCATCTTCGTTTTTGGGATTTGATTGATGATTTCAAAGTAAAATTGAGGGAGATAGGGCTTGAGTTTTGGAGAGTTTGAGGTGAGAATTTGAGGTACCAAACGGAGTCGGATTTTGACGAATTTTATATGGTTAGACTCGGGAGAGGACGAGGATTCTGATTCTGCTATTTTTGACTGGTTTAGAGACGTGGACTCGGCGGCCGAATTTTTGGCCTATTTATGTAGTTTTTATTGTAGAATTCGATTTTTTAGCCTATGTTGATAGTAGTATTCTGATTTTGGTTAGATTCGGAGCTTGTGGAGACCGAGTCCAGAGACGAGGGCATCCCGGAGTAAGATTTTACGCTGTTAAGTTAAGTAATAGTTTTAACTCTGGCTTTGAGGGTATAAACCGGAGAATTGATATCATGTGATTGTTTGGTGGTGATACCCACACTAGGTGATGGGCGTGTGGGTGTGCACCGCGAGGAATTGAGACTTGGTCCATCCTGTGAGGCTGTGAGGCCTAATAGGTATTATCTGTGGTTATGTGTTTACTTGTTGTTGAACTTGTTTGTCTTCATGTTAGAGATCATGCTTAGACTTTATTCATGCTCACATTATTTGCACTTGGTCATAGAAATTATTGTAGATGTTTACTTCAGTCTCTATTATTTTGCTGATATGTTGTGATACTTGATGTGGGTTGTGTTCCCTTATTGTTGTGATGGTGAGACTAGAGAGGTTCATGACTGAGTGAGGCCGAGGGCATGTTATGAGATATTTGATATGATATGATTGATACCATAGCGCGTGAGTTGTCCGCGTAGAACGTGAGTTGATCGTGCGGATCCAGGTATTGATACCATAGCGTGTGAGTTGTCCGCGTAGCACGTGAGTTGACCGTGCGGATCCAGGTATTGATATTATGGCACGTGAGTTGTCCGTGCAGCACGTGAGTTGTCCGTACATAGCGCTTGGGCTTTAGGATCCCCTTAGAAGTCTGTACACACCCCCAGTGAGCGCAGATACCTATTGAGTATTGAGTGTATTGAGTGCTGAGTGCGATCGTCGAGTGTCGAGTGTTGAGTGATGGAGTGACATTGTTGTGAGGTTTCATTTACTTTTGTTGTTGCTGCACTTTAACTGTTAATTTCTCGTAACATTTATTGATTTTATGGAATTTACCTGTTTATCCCTGTTTATATTTTTAAATTGTGAAAAGAAATAGTTTGACTGTTTTGCTTAGCTCGCCACTACTACTCAGTTCCTTAGTTATTTTTGTTACTACTGAGTCGGTTATACTCATACTACACCCTGCACTTTATGTGCAGATCCAGGTGAGTTAGAGCGTGGCGATCGTTGAGTTCAGGCCGGCTATCTTTGAAGATTTCAAGGTAGTTGCTAGCATCTGCATGACCTTGTTACTCCTTTTATTATTTCTTCTCTTGGACAGTATTGACAGTTAGACAGTTTATATATCTTAGTTCATAGTTTTAGACGCTCGTGACTTAGTGAAACCCCGATGTTTGGGGCTCGTTTCCGTATTTTATATTAATTATATTTAGAGTTGATTTAGTTTATGAAAATTTCAAATATCGGATATGTTTTATTAAATTCTTATACTCAAATTTAATAGTAATCTTTTGGGAAATAGGCTTGCCTTGTAACATGATAGGCGCCATCACGACCATGGTTAGATTTTGGGTCATGACAAAGTAATTTTTATATATTGTTTCATTGGTCATTGGTCAAATGAGTAAAAATTGGCTTATATCTCAGCCAAGTAATTTTCGATATATTAGCTTTATAATTAATTTTCAATGTAGAGGAATCAATTTGCCGCCTCTTAAATCCAATGTAGAGCCTCATTATCTCAACCAAGTAATTTTTATATATTAACTGTCAAGCACCGGTGAAAACCTTAGAGGACTGATACTCGATTGTAAATGACCGGTCATTTACTTTAGATGGACATTGGTAAAATGAGTAAAAAAAATTGGGTTACATCTCAGTCAAGTAATTTTGGATATATTAGTTTCATAATTAATTTTCAATGTAGAGGAATCAATTTGCTGCCTCTTAAGAGCATCTGAGTTGTCCATCATCTCAGTAATTTCTTATATATTAGTTTCATAATTAATTTTCATTTTAGAGTGACGGTGACTTATTTGGAGGACTGGTCGTCCAAAGGTTATATATTTGTTGATGATAAACATCAATTGCTTCAGAGGTAAATAATGCAAATGAGTAACAAATTATCCTTTGTTTAGAACGTTTGAGCAACAAATGGACTTACATCTCAGCCAATTAATATTTGATATATTAGCTTCATTATTAATTTTCAATGTAGAACATCAGCGCAAATCTTGAAATTATCAAATTTCGATACCATTTGGTCCCTCAAATCATCTTTCCAATTGAAACCTTCTACTAACTCAATTCTATCAATAAAATAACAACACTTACTGAATTCTCACCCCGATAGAGCATCCAAATTACAAATCATAACCAAATTACTTAGGAATCACATCAAAACCTACCTTATGATTATTGCCTCGTAATTGTAGAGCATCATCATCTCAGCCAAGTAATTTTTATATATTAACTGTCGAGCACCGGTGAAAAGCTTAGAGGAATGGTCCTCGATTGTAAATGACCAGTCATTTACTTTAGATGGACTTCCACAGTTATTTTATTGGTCAAATTACATTTCAGCCAAGTAATTTTCGATATATTAGCTTCATAATCAATTTTCAATGTAGAGGAATCAATTTGCTGCCTCTTAAATCCAATGTAGAGCATCATCATCTCAGCCAAATAATTTTTATATATTAACTTTTGAGCACCGGTGAAAACCTTAGAGGACTGGTCCTCGATTGTAAATGACCAGTCATTTACTTTAGATGGACTTCCACAGTTGTTTCATTGGTCAAATGAGTAAAAAATTGGCTTACATCTCAGCCAAGTAATTTTGGATATATTAGCTTCATAATTAATTTTTAATGTAGAGGAATCAATTTGCTGCCTTTTAAGGCATCATCATCTCAGCCAAGTAATTTTTATATATTAACTGTATAGCACCGGTTAATGACTTAGAGCACTGGTCCTCGAAAGGAAATGACCAGTCATTTACTTTAGATGGACTTTCACAGTTGTTTCATTGGTCAAATGAGTAAAAAATTGGCTTACATCTCAGCCAAGTAATTTTTGATATATTAGCTTCATAATTAATTTTCAATGTAGAGGAATCAATTTGATGCCTCTTAAATCCAATGTAGAGCATCATCATCTCAGCTAAGTAATTTTTTTATATATTAATTGTCGAGCACCGGTGAAAACTTTAGAGGACTAGTCCTCGATTGTAAATGACCAATCATTTACTTTAGATGGACTTCCACATTTATTTCATTGGTCAAATGAGTAAAAAATTGGCTTACATCTCGGTCAAGTAATTTTCGATATATTAACTTCATAATTAATATTCAATGTAGAGGAATCAATTTGTTGCCTCTTAAATCCAATGTAGAGCATCATCATCTCAGCCAAGTAATTTTTATATACTGTTTCATTGGTCATTGGTCAAATGAGTAAAAAATTGACTTACATCTCATCAAAGTAATTTTCGATATATTAGCTTCATAATTAATTTTCAATGTAGAGGAATCAATTTGCTGCTTCTTAAATCCAAGTTAGGGCATCATCATCTCCGCCAAGTAATTTTCGATATATTAGCTTCATAATTAATTTTCAATGTAGAGGAATCAATTTGCTGCTTCTTAAATCCAAGTTAGGGCATCATCATCTCCGCCAAGTAATTTTCGATATATTAGCTTCATAATTAATTTCCAATGTAGAAGAATTAATTTGCTGCCTCTTAAATCCAAGTAATTTTTAATACAATTAGCCATATTAGCTTCTTATTAGCTTCATCTCAGCCTAATAATTTTTGATATATTAGCTTCATAATTAATTTTCAATGTAGAGGAATCAATTTGCTGCTTCTTAAATCCAAGGTAGAGCATCATCATCTCAGCCAAGTAATTTTTATATATTGTTTCATTGGTCAGTGGTCAAATGAGTAAAAAATTGGTTTACATCTCAGCCAAGCAATTTTCGATATATTAGTTTCATAATTAATTTTCAATGTAGAGGAATCATTTGCTGCTTCTTAAGTCCAATGTAGAGCTTCATCATCTCAGCCAAGTAATTTTTATATATTGTTTCATTGGTTATTGGTCAAATGAGTAAAAAATTAGCTTACATTTCAGCCAAGTAATTTTCAATATATTAGCTTCATAATTAATTTTCAACGTAGAGGAATCAATTTGCTGCTTCTTAAATCCAATATAGAGCATCATCATCTCAGCCAAGTAATTTTATAAATTAACTGTCGAGCACCAATGAAATTCTTATAGGACTGGTCCTCAAAGGGAAATGACCAGTCATTTACTTTAGATGGACTATCGCAGTTGTTTCATTGATCAAATGAGTAAAAAATTGGCTTACATCTCAGCCAAGTAATTTTCAGTATATTAGCTTCATAATTAATTTTCAATGTAGAGAAATAAATTTGCTGCTTCTTAAATCCAATGTAGAGCATCATCATCTCAGCCAAGTAATTTTTATATATTAGTTTTCGAGTATCAGTGAAAGTCTTAGAGGGCTGGTCCTGGAATAGACTACCACAATTGTTTCATTGGTCAAATGAGTAAAAAAATGGCTTACATCTCAATCAAGTAATTTTCGATATATTAGCTTCATAATTAATTTTTAATCTAGAGGGATTATTTTGCAGCCTCTTAAATCCAATATAAAGCATTATTCAACTCCAGGTATACGAATCAAAAGCATACCTGAGATCTAATGAACTCTGGAGATGCAATTTCCAGGGAAATCCTTATGTTCTAAGTCTACATCAAGTTTTAAGGATTTCCGGCTTGATGGTGGAGATCGCCAACCTTTCAACTCCAGTGCGGACAAGCACTCAGTGCACCAGGAACCCAGTTCAAGATTCTCGACATGGGCAACATTGTGAAGAAGATCCTTGAAATAGTTGAACTCCTCCTCCAAACCGTCTCCTCTATCATAGAAATGATCAAGGACTGTAGTGACAAGTGAATCTACAATTCTCTGCTGCAATTTATAAACATGCAGATCCCCAAAATCTAAAACTTTTGAATATAGGGGGCAAATCTTTTAAGTTCATATAGGTACTCTCATATGATCAATTTTCGCAGCTTCACAGAGCTGATTTCCAAATGATGAATGCCCGAAACATGGGGCGAGGTGCACCAAAAACGCCCCGAGGCGATGGTGTTGGGCGAAAGTCTCAGGAGGCGTACGCCCAACAATTTGGGACGTATACTTAGCAATTTAGGGCGTACGCCCAGGCGTTCTGGGCGTAGGCTAGTTTTTTTAGTAAGTGTAAGCCCAAATGATTTTTTCAAATTAAAACAAAATTTGTTAAATAAGTCTTTCATATAATACCCAAATTTTCAAAATTCAACTTGGTAATTACTCAAAAGTTTTAAAAAGGAACTGAATCAAATTTAAAAGTCAAAACATTTTTGGTTGGTTGAAGCCCTAATTCATAGTCTTTCCAAATTTGTTATCTTGTCCGCTAGTCTGCTAATATCTCTCAAAAGCAATGAATATTCAATATTTTTTTTACAAATAAAAAGAGAACTTCATTCTCCTTCATAACAGCAAGTTCAAAATTCAAATTGCCGGTTAGTCATCTTTTTTGTTCCCCATGTAAAAAGCTTTATTATTTTTTACTCAAGTTACTTGCACTTGTAAATAGCGTATAAGTATATATATAAAATACATTTCAAGCACTCTAGGTTAGGGCAACCAGATAATACCGTTTTCATGACACTTTCGGTCAAGTTTAGGAGCCCAATTGAAAGATAAACGAGACTACTCCAGTTAACAATGCCAGAAGGGTTCAATTTGCAGCCTCTTAAATCCAAATCCCTCAGCGATGCATTCTTATATGCAAATCAAGCAAAATCATATATTCGTTGATATCTGGACAAAAATCCAAGTGAAAAACTTTCAACAACCTTAGTTGCATAATGCACCCATAAATCCATATCTTCAACATAACTCTTCTTAAAAGTCAAACCGTGATGAACTCTTCCAACTTAAAGCTTTCGAATTGTTAAAACAGTCGGTCGGGTCGTCATATGCCGTAACTTTCAAATAGTCATTTCATAGTGCTGAGTCTCCTGATACATACAAAGTTCCTAAACCTAGCATTTATTAGGTAATTTGAAGCAGAACCAAATACAATTAGCCTAGGACAGTGTCTTAATTATATGTTTTTGCACCTATTACATCTATGTAGCTTTTTTATAAACATGTTATTTGTAACGACCCGGCCTGTCGTTACGAGAGTTATGGCCCCGTTTCATCCATTTCTGCTTCTTTTTGTGTTATGCTACATTGTGTTATACTAGGTTAGTTAGTTCGGGGCCGGAGTAATTTCGGAGTGATTTGAGACACTTAGTCTCTTTGGGATAAGCTTAAGTTGGAAGAGTCAACCGGATATTGACTTATGTGTAAATGAGCTTAGATTTGAATTATGATGATTTCATTAGCTCCGTTAGGTCAATTCGGACTTAGGAGCGCGCCCAGAATGTGATTTGGAGGTCCGTAGTGGAATTAGGCTTGAATTGGCGAAAGTTAGAAATTTGGCGAGTTTGGTCGGCAGTGGAAAATTAGATATCGGGGTCGGAATGGATTTCCAGAAGTTGGATTAGGTTCGTGGGGTCATTTGTGACGTGTGTGTAAAATTTGAGGTCATTCGGACGTGGTTTGGTAGGTTTCGGCGTCGTTTGCGAAATTTGGAAGTTTAGAAGCTCTTAGGCTTGAATCCGAGGGTGATTTGGTGTTTCGATGTTGTTTTGAGTGATTCTAAGGTTTGACTAAGTTCGTATGGGGTTATATGACTTGTTGGAATGTTTGGTTGAGGCCCCGAGGGCCTCGGGTATGTTTCGGGTGGTTAACGGATCAAGTTAGAGTTTGGAGAATTGCTGAAGTTGGTTGTTGCTGGTGTAATCTCACCTGCGAGGGTATTGCCGCAGATGTGATGTCGCAGGTGCGGCTGGGATTGCGCAAATGCGGAGCTGGGGATGGCCTGGGGTGAACGCAGGTTCGAAGGGAGATAGGCATCTACGGGCTCGAAGGTGCGAGAAGTACCCCGCAAATGCGACGTTGGGAGGCAAAGGTTGGTTCTGCATAAGTGAATAAGGGCCGCAGAAGCGCGTCCGCAGGTGCGGAACCTTGAGCGCAGGTGCGAGCC
This sequence comes from Nicotiana knightiana, assembly GCA_005239525.1. Taxonomy (NCBI): domain Eukaryota; kingdom Viridiplantae; phylum Streptophyta; class Magnoliopsida; order Solanales; family Solanaceae; genus Nicotiana; species Nicotiana knightiana. The sequence continues at coordinate 139,716 of ML380389.1, read as the reverse complement.
CTGGGAAACTTAAGTGACTTCGGCAGAAGCGGAGTATTGACCGCAGATGCGGTTCTGTAGGTGCGGAAAAGTAGCCGCAGGTGCGAAAGGCCTGGGCAAAATGTTTAAAAACAAGGGTTCGTGAATTAGACTTCATTTCCACATTTTGAACTATGGCTTAGGCAATTTTCAAGAGGATTTTCGAGGGGATTCTTGAGGTAAGCTTCTTGTATTCATTTTTTATCAATAATCTTGATTCCCCATTTCTTCCCCACCTAGAATGTGTGGTTTTGAGGTGGATGATTCCACCTATAATTTGATAATTTTCTTGTGGATTTGATCCCCTAGACTAAATTGATTGTTTTGTAGTACTTGTGGTTAGATTCAAGGTATTCGGAGGCCGAGTCGAGAGGCAAGGGAGAGGTCGTCCCTTCAGGATGCTCAGACGACTCGCCCAGCGCGCCAAGGTGCATCATCTGGTCATGAACCTCATGGTTGTCATCAGGGTCAGACATCATTCGAGGCACTATCAGCTTAGAGTTCGTCTCATGCACCATCAGCTCAGGGCTCATCTGTGTCAGGACCTTCTAGCATTTATTCCAGTGCTCGAGGTTCCCTTCAGTCCCTGCCGCCCTTTGCAGGGCGAGGTTGCTTTGAGTGTGGAGATTTCGATCATATCAAGAGGCTTTGTCCCCACTTGACGGGAGGTTCATCTCAGCAAAGGAGTCAGGCTTTGACTTCAGCAACGGTTCCTTCACCACCCATCCAGCCTGCTAAGGGTGGAGCTGATCGGGTCCAAGCCTACATTATTATTGAGTAGCGAGGAGGTCGATGCAATAATAACCCAACTAAGGTCGGGATCGAATCCACATGGAGTCAATGATTGGAATTAGATTTATATTTAAGTGAGTTGCGGGTTTTGAATCTTATTGCACTTCCACAAGTTTGGGTTGATATTCTACTACTATCTTTACTCTAATGATTGCAGGAAATGAAACTAAGGACAATGTTTTTGTTTAGGATTTTCCAAATGTTAAAACGGACTAGGGTCGTGACTTCTACCTATGTGATTATCTAACGGGTAGTAAAATCTAGGTCAAACTTATTAGTTGGTGTCATAATATAGCTATCACACCCGGGTACTCACTTTATAGTTGTCGATAGTTTGAGTGATTTTGCCCAATTTGACTTTCTCAACTCCAAATGGATATTCATAAAAATCAAGTGATATTAGCTCAAGTCGGGTATTACTATCTCTAGGTTTAACCCTTTAATTGGGGCTATCAATTTCTTGAGTTCACCCCAATTCCTTGTTAGCCTAGTTTTCCTAGACTTAGTCCCTCTTTCTCAAGTAGAGACTAAGTCATAAAAGCATGAATCAATGTTTGCAACCATTAATTCTTCAGTTCTAGCAAGAACTACGCTAAATATCACTAACTCATTCACATTCAAGCCCTAAATCAAACACCCATCAAATACCCACACTAGGGTTGGGTCACAACCCTAGCTATGAGTTTAGCTACTCATGAAAATAGAAGAAATTAAATATGAAATGAAGATAAAATCCATAATATTAGATTATGGGATGAAAATCTAATGTTAAGAAGTGAATCTAGTACAAAATTTCCGAAAACAGTAAAAGTATGTTACACCCCATATTTTCGTACGTGAAAGTACGCCATAAGTAAATTGATGGAAGCTCGGAAAACGATATGTTATATCCCGCATTTTCATAAAATTTTCGTCGTATGTTTATCGACGTAAGTTCGGGAATGAGGTTATTTTGATATTATAAGCATTATGCTATTTCAAACAAGTGATAAGTAAATTCGTGAAGGTGAGAAGGTAAGCAAATCGAAGAAAATGAATTTCGTTTAAGTTTAACATTTTGAGATAAAATACGGCCCAAGCTACAATATCCTGTATTTATGGACTAGTGACATACAAGGTATCACATGACCATGATAGCAAGATATATAAAGTGTGTTAAAAGTGAGTAGTATTATAAGTAATTTGAGATCATTCTTAATTATGTAGGTAATTGGTTAACTATTGGATTAATGGGGAATTATTTAGTTAATTAAAAAAAGGGGTGAATTATTTGGATAAGATTATGCGCCACCAACGTGGCAGCACATGAGTTGGATAAAAGACCTAAAATATGACTCTTAAATTAGGTTGAAAGGTGGCATAAGTTGGACATTTGTTTGGCCTAGTCATACTTATCAAGCTGGGGCCCACACCACCAAGACAAAAAGACTTCTCTAAGTCACAAAATGTAGATACTTATATCATTTAAGTGGTGGATGAGTTTCAGCAAGAAAATCCCTAAAAGATAGTGATCTAATTCACAAAAAAATGGAGATGCTTACATCAAAATCTTCAAGAATCGGATCTTCAACAAAGGAATTAGTATGAAGTTATACTACGTAATATCAACGGGATTTGCAATTCTACGAGAGCACGGTACAATCTTTCTCAAGAATATCATACGAATTTTTCCCTACTTCAATTTGTTGTCACGTGTTTTCGCACAAGACGTGTGTTAAAGGGATTGTCAAAAGAATCGGCTCAGGTATGTTAAGGCTATCCCTTCTTTCCTTTTGGCATGATCTATACAATACAAACGAAACGAGTAAATGAACAACTTCCATAAATGACTCTACTCATAGAAATACTAGAGATGTCTATGTTCTTGATTCCCCATGTGTCATATTATTCTATCATTTGTTCATGGGCGTAAGTTGATAAAGTTTATTTCATGATATTACTCAAAGGCATAATGGTCTTATGACATTCCAAAAGATTTTATTGACATACGTCTCATGCATTGCATTCATTTATACATGTACATTGACCCATGACCAAATGGTGTTATATACGCATATATGTATATATATATATATATATATATATATATATGTATATATATATATATATACATATATATATATATATATATATGGGATATGGAAAAAGATTACGGCATTATATACGCACCACCACCTGATCAGCTGGTATGCGTTGATGATTTGCCCACATGGCCGAGATGACATGATGGGATACCCTTAGAGGCTGGATGATGTTAAGAACACATATACCCATGCATGGTATGACATTTATACGCATATGCATGACATTATAATATTAAATAATTCATATAGCTATTCAGATATACATGTTGAGCCTTTTACTCTATGTTTATCTCATGTCTATTATTTACTGATTTTCATTCCTTACATACTCGGTACATTATTTGTACTGACGTCCCTTTTGCCTGGGGACACTGCGTTTCATGCCTGTAGGTCCCGATAGCCAGGTCAAGAGTCCTCCAAGTAAGCTATCAGCTCAGCGGAAGGTGTTGGTGCGCTCCATTTGATCTGGAGTTTCCTATTTGGTCAGTATGCATTGGACACATATTGATTGGTATGTCGGGGGCTTGTCTAGGTCTTATGACGGTTATGTACTCTTAGAGGCTTGTAGATATATGTCATGTATGTAAAAGATTGTATGGCCTTGTTGGCCTATGTTTAGTATACGAGTGATCATTTCGGTCTTATAAACTCGTATGTCTTATGTATAAGTTGGTATTACATGTTTATTCTAGTCATCTTACGACAACCTTTCTGTCTCATTTACTTTGGATAGCATGATACGAAAAGATACTTTATGTTGGTATTCGATTGAGTAAGGTACCGGGTGCCCATCGTGGCCCATCGGTTTGGGTCGTGAAAAAGTATCCGTCTCAAGTGCTCTCCCAAAACATAACATTGCCTAAAAATGACAAAAAGTTCTATTTATACTAAGCTAAAAATATCTGACAAAAATGCCCTTGCGGAGGTTGTGCGGCTGCATAATTTTTAGTGTTGCCGCATTCTTGCTTTCGCTGCCACATAATTCTGATGCGGTCCCCGTTCTTCACTTTTGATTATGGGTTGAGCTGGACTTTCGTGGACCGCACAATTCTAAGTGTGGTCGCGCTCATGATTATGCGGATATATAAAAGTGATGTGGTCTGGGCTTGCTTGATTTTGGCTTGAGACAACTCTCTGAATCTTCATCATCGCGGACGCACAATTGTGTGTGCGACCGCACTCCTTCATTTTGCCCAAGTTTCCAACTCTCTGATTCTCGTTCATCAAGGACTGCACAATTTTGATTGCGTACACATAAGGACTTTTGCGGCCGCACAATATTGGTGCTGTCCACGCTCATCATAGTGCTAAAATTACAAGTCTCTGAATCTCCTTTTTGTGGACCGCATAATTTTGGTCGCGGTCATACAATGGCTTTTGCGGCCGCACAATATTTGTGTGGTCCGCACTGCAGGCCTCTTTGTCTAGTCTTTTTTTTGTTCAACTTTTGACTCCTTTGTGAGTTGATTTTGAGTCCTTTGGCTCATATTGAACAATTCCTGCAAGCACGCACATTTCATTAGTTTACGGGAATACCTTCAAGAATTTTTTACCTAAAACACAAGTAAAAGAGGGCAAATAAGAGGTCAAAATCCCTACTTATCAGGAGCCTATTCAGCTTAGGGGGAGGGCGATCAGGGGGCGACCAGGCCTGTTTCTATTCCCTCCCTTCCAGACCAGTTGGGATTTCTTCAGATGTTGTGATTACATGTATTGTCTAAGTTTGTCACAGAGATGCCTCTGTATTATTTGAACTAGGTTCCACGTATTCATATGTTTCCTCATATTTCGCTCACTTTATGGATATGTTTCGTGAGTCCTTAGTTTTATCTGTTCATGTATCTACTCCTGTGGGCGATTCTATTATTCTGGACCGTGTGTATCGATCATGTGTGGTGACTATTGGGAGTCTGGAGACCCGAGTGGACCTTTTGCTGCTCAGTATGGTTGATTTCAATGTTATATTGGGTATGGATTGTCTATGTTCATGTCATGTTATTCTAGATTGTCACACTAAGCCCGTGACGTTAGCGATGCCGAGATTCTCGAGGGTCACGTTGAGTGGTTCTATTTGAAGGCTCAGCGTACGATTGAGTAGAGTTGTCTATCATATCTGGATTTTGTGAGGGATGTTAGTGTAGAGACTCCTACCATTGATTATGTTCGGTGGTATGTGATTTTTCGGATGTGTTTTCTGCAGACTTGTCGGGCATGCCGCCTAACAGGGATATTGACTTTGGTATTGATTTGGTGCCGGGAACTCAACCAATTTCTATTCTACCATATCATATAGCACCGGTAGAGTTGAAGGAATTGAAAGAAAAGCTTCAGGAACTCCTTGATAAGGGGTTTATTCGGCCTAGTGTGTCACCTTGGGGTGCACCTGTTCTATTTGTAAAGAAAAAGGATGGTTCCATGAGGATGTGCATTGATTACAGACAGTTGAACAAGGTCATAGTCGAGAACAAGTATCCTTTGCCTCGTATTGATGATTTATTTGACCAGCTTCAGGGAGCGAGGGTGTTCTCCAAGGTTGGTTTGAAGTCCATTTATCATTAGCTGAAAATTCGGGATTTGGATATTCTTAAGACAGCTTTCAGGACTCGTTATGGCCATTATGAGTTCTTGGTGATGTCTTTTGGGCTGACCAATGCCCCAACAGCGTTCATGCATTTGATGAACAGCGTTTTTTAGCCCTATTTGGACTCATTCGTGATTGTATTCATTGATGACATCCTAGTGTACTCTCGTAGCCAGGAGAAACATGTTCAGCATTTGAGGGTTGTATTGCAAAGATTGAGGAAGGAGAAACTTTATGCATAGTTCTCCAAGTATGAGTTTTGGCTCGATTCAGTAGCATTCTTGGGGCACGTGGTGTCCAGTAAGTGTATTCAGGTGGATCCGAAGAAGATAGAGGTGGTGCCGGGTTGGCCTAGACCGTCCTCAGCCACAGAAATTAGGAGCTTCCTTGGTTTTGCGGGTTATTACCGTCGCTTTGTGGAAGTATTTTCATCTATTACATCTCCCTTGACCAAATTGACCCAAAAGGGTGCTCCATTCAGGTGGTCAGATGAGTGTGAGGAGAGCTTTCATAAGCTCAAGACTGCCTTGTCCACAGCTCTAGAGTTAGTTCTGCCATCAGCTTTAGGTTCTTACACTAGAGGTATTGGATGTGTTTTGATGCAGGAGGGTAGGGTGATTGCCTATTCCTCACGCCAGTTGAAGCCCCATGAGAAGAACTATCCTGTCCATGATCTTGAGTTACCAGCCATTGTTCACGCCCTGAAGATTTCGCGTCACTATTTGTATGAGGTTTATTGTGAGATCTATACTGATCACCGGAGTCTGCAACATTTTTTTAAGCAGAAGGATCTTAATTTGCATCAGCAGAGATGGTTAGAGCTTCTTAAGGACTATGATATCACTATTTTGTACCATGTGGGGAATGCCAATATGGTGGTCGATGTTGTGAGTCATCGGGCGGAGAGTTTGGGGAGTTTAGCATATCTTTCGGCAGTAGAGAGACCCTTGGAATTGGATATTCAAGACTTGGTGGGCCATCTTGTGAGATTGGATATTTCGAAGCCGATTCTGGTATTGGCTTTCATGGTCTACAGGTCTTCTCTTTATGACCGTATCAGGGAGCGTTAGTATGATGACCCCCACATGCTCGTTCTTCAGGACAGGGTCCAATGAGGTGATGCTGGAGATGTGACTATTGGTGATGACGGCGTGTTGAGGATGCAGGGCCGGATATGTGTGCCTAATGTAGATGGTATTCGGGAGTTGATTCTTGAGGAGTCCCACAACTCGCAGTATTCCATCCATCCGGATGCCGTGAAGATGTACCTGGATTCGAGACAACACTATTAGTGGACGCGGATGAAGAAGGATATAGTTGGGTTTGTAGCTCGGTGCCTCAACTGTCAGCAGGTTAAGTATGAGCATCAGAAGTCGGGTGGCTTGCTTCATAGATTAGAGATCCCGGAGTGGAAGTGGGAGCAAATCACCATGGACTTCGTAGTTGGGCTCCCACGGACTTCGAGGAAGTACGATGCTATATGGGTTATTATGGATTGGCTGACCAAGTCTGTGCACTTCATTCCAATTGGTACTACTTACACTTCAGAGTAGTTGGCTGACATTTATATTCGAGAGATTGCTCGCCTGCATGGTGCTCCAGTTTCCATCATTTCAGATAGATGTATCCCGTTTACATCGCAGTTTTGGAGGGTCATACAGTGAGGGTTGGGAACTCAGATTGAGTTGAGCACAGCTTTTCACCCTTAGACGGACGGGCAGTCCGAGCACACTATTCAGATATTGGAGGACATGTTGCACTCTTGTGTCATTGACTTTGGGGGTTCCTGGGACCAGTTTTTGTCGCTCGTGGAGTTGCATTTAACAATAATTATCAGTCGAGTATTCAGATGGCTCCGTACGAGGCATTATATGGGAGGAGGTGTAGATATCTGGTAGGATGGTTTGATCTAGGTGAGGCTAGGCTCTTGGGTACAGACTTGGTCCAGGATGCATTAGACAAGGTGAGATTGATTCAGGAGTGGCTTCTCACATCGCGGTCTAGGCAAAAGAGCTATGCGGATAGGAAGGTGTGTGATGTGTCTTTTATGCTTGGGGAGAAGGTTTTGCAGAAGGTATCACCCATGAAGGGTGTTATGAGGTTTGGGAAGAGGGGAAAAATAATCCCCCGGTTCATTGGGCCTTTTGAGGTGCTTCAGAGAATAGGGGAGGTGGCTTATAAGCTTGCCTTACCACCCATCTTGTCGAGTGTGCATCCGGTATTTCATGTTTCCATGCTCCGGAAGTTTGTTGACGATTTGTCCTATGTTTTGGACTTCAGCACGGTTCAGTTGGAGGGCGATATGACTTATGATATGGAGTCGGTGGTCATTTTGGATCGGCAAGTTCAAAAGTTGAGGTCAAAGGACATAGCTTCACTGAAAGTGTAGTGGAAAGGTCATCTTGTGCAAGAGGCCACCTGGGAGACCGAAGGGGAGATGCGGAGCAGATATCCACACCTATTTGAGGCTCCAGGTATGTTTCTAGACCTATTTGAGGACGAACGTTTATTTAAGAGGGGGAGGATGTAATGACCCGGTCGGTCGTTCCGAGAGTTATAGCCCCATTTCCCCCATTTCTACTTCTCTTTGTGTTATTCAGCTATATTGTGTTATACCGGTTTAGTTGGTTCGGGGCCAGAGCGGTTTCAGAGTGATTTGAGACACTTAGTCTCTTTGGGATAAGCTTAAGTTGGAAGAGTCAACCGGATGTTGGCTTATGTGTAAACGATCTCATATTTGAATTTTGATGATTTAGTTAGCTCTACTAGGTGAATTCGGACTTAGGAGCGTGTCCAGAATGTGATTTGGAGGTCCGCAGTGGAATTAGGCTTGAATTGGCGAAAGTTAGAAATTTGGCAATTTTGGTCGGCAGTGGAAAATTGGATATCAGGGTCGGAATGGATTTTCGAAAGTTGGAGTAGGTTTTTGGCGTCATTTGTGACGTGTGTGTAAAATTTGAGGTCATTCAGACATGGTTTGGTAGGTTTCGACGTCGTTTGCGGAAGTTGGAAGTTTACAAGTTCTTAGGCTTGATCCGAGGGTGATTTGGTGTTTCAATGTTGTTTTGAGTGATAAGGTTCGACTAAGTTCGTATGGGGTTATATGACTTGTTGGCATATTTGGTTACGCCTCGGGTATATTTCGGGTGGTTAACAGATCACGTTGGAGTTTGGAGAATTGTTGAAGTTGGTTGTTGCTGGTGTAATTGCACCTGCGAGGGTATTGTCGCAGGTGCGGCTGGGATTGCGCAGATGCGAAGCTGGGGATGGACTAGGGTGAATGCAGGTGCGAAGGAAGACGCACAACTGCGGGCCCGCAGGTGCAAGAAGTGCTACGCAAATACGGCGTTGGGAGGCAAAGGCTGGTTCCGCAGAACCGAAGAAGGGTTGTAGAAGCGCGTCCGTAGGTGCGGAACCTGGAGTGCAGGTGCGAGCCCTGAGGAACTTAGTGATTTCCATAGAAGTCGAGTATTGACCGCATATTCGGTTCTGCAGGTGCGGAAAAGTGGCCGCAGGTGCGAAAGGCCTGGGCAGAATGTTTAAAAATGAGGGTTCGTGAATTAGACTTCATTTCCACATTTTGAACACGGGCTTAGGCGATTTTCGTGGTAGGGATCGCTCGCTGAGTGGAGGGCATGTAGGACCAGGAAAGGGAGGATAGACGAGGTCAGGAGAGAGATGACAGGGAGACAAGGAGGCCTCGTAGACAGGAGAGATTCACTGGTCCTTATTTTGGAGGCAGGTACGACATGGTAGAGGTTTTGTAGGTCTGCTAGTTCAGTTTGCACTTCAGGCTTCGCACAGTGTTTCAGGTGCTCATAGGTCTCAGGGTACACGTACTGCACAGTTTCCACAACCACATCAGTAGAGAGGTTGCTTTGAATGTGTAGATACCAGCCACATAGTAAGAGATTTTCCTAGACTCCGGACAGGTGTGTCACAGCAGAGTATTCAGGCGAGTAGAGGGTGCCCAAGAAGCGGAGGCCTATCCCGTTGATGTGTTCATATAGTAGGTTGGAGGCCGTTGCGCCCGATGATGTCATATAGGTATGCTTTTGACTTGTTACAAAGGGGCACCATTCGTATTTTGATTTAGTTCTGCTTATCGGGCGATTTCCCCTATTTGTTGTCCCATCTATGGGCGAGTTCATGACTTAGTATTCTATTTATATGCTTTCCCCTGTTGGGAGATTCTATGAGTGGTAGCCCGTGTCTATCATTTTTTATCTATTATTTTGAGTTGCGATACTAGAAGTGAATTCATGTTGTCCATTATGGCAGGTTCGATGTGATTCCTGAGTAATTTGGTTATGATTTGTGATTTGATACTCTACCGGGGTGAGAGTTCAGTAAGTGTTTTGATTTTATTGGCAGATTAGAGTTAGTGAAAGATTTCAATTGGTATGATGTGTATTCGGCTTGTGATTCAGAGTTGAGGGTGAGACCCTCGCGATTCCATATCATTTGATATGTTTGAGTCGCGTTGTGTGTCGCGATAGAAGTTATATCGGGATGAGATCCTTATGTCTTGTTCATATACCTTGATTCTTTCTTTTTAAATTGATTCGTAGCATGGTTCTGATAGAGAGTTGTTCCTGTCAGGATTATTTGATATTTCTATTTTCATATTTATTCCTTTTCGTCTTGCGCTTATTTGAGTTTAGTTTACGAGGTATGTGCCTGGTGGCGTAAGATGTGACTTGTTGATCTGTGTGTATAGATATGAGGTCTTTGTGTTCCTTGCATCATTGTCAGTGTTATGGAGGTTTGAAGCGGGTTTCTAACAGATATGAGGCTAATCGAAGGTGTTGGTTTTGATTACGGGCAGTTATTGTGATCATAAATATTATTATGGGCCTATATGTGGTGTGTCATGCTGGGTGGTCGTACGTAGTGGGTGTAAGCATGAGTTTTTGCAGCTGGTTGAGACTGGTACCGGGTATGGATTTAGAATCGGGTCTTTTGGAGATGAATGGAAGGTGAGAATTTTGACTCTAACGCTTATCGGTGTTGGTAGGAAGGATAAATTTCAGTTGAGATGGTGTCGTCAGGCTTATGTGGATTGGGATGACGTGGGGTCACCCGCTTGTGTATGTTGGATGTATGCATTTAGTGATTTGATGACTTTGAGGCGATTCTTGGCACGTTCAAGGACGAATGTTTGTTTAAGATGGGGAGGATGTAAAGACCCGACCGTTTGTTTTGAGAATTTAAGTCCCGTTTGGCGGCATAAGGTCCTGAGTAGCTTCGTATAGTGATTTTGGACTTAGGCGTGTGTCCGGAATTGGATTTGGAGGTCCGTAGGGTAATTTGGAGCATTTCGGCAAAAGTTGGAAAAGTTGAAGTTTTGAAGGTTGAGAGGTTTGACCAACAGTTGACTTTGGAGATTTCGGGGTCGGAATACAATTCCAAGAGTTGGAACAGCTCAGTTATGTTATTTGAGACTTGCCTACAAAATTTGATGTCATTTCGGGTTAGTTTGATAGGTTTCGGCGCAAGTTTTAGAAGTTGGAAGATTTGAAAATTCTTAAGTTCAATTCATGGTGCGATTCGTAGTTTCAGCGTTGTTTGATGTGATATGAAACCTCGTGCGAGTCCGTGTTAGGTTATGGAACTTGTTGGTGTGTTTGGACAGGGACCCCGAGTGTGTTTCAGACGAGCTTCAGATGATTTTTATGCTTGTGTTCAGGTCTGGTTCTGGTGTCTCGCACCTACAACATCTTGGAGCGCAAATGCAGCTCTGCTTCTGTGTGATCCTGATCACTTTTGCGATCGTTGAGGTCTGGGAGCTAGCCCGCTTCTGCGGATGCTGGCACGCAGGTGCAAAGGCCGCTTTTGCAGTTGAGTGATCGCATCTGCGAGGGAGTTCGCTTCTGCACTCCTCTCATCGCTTCTGGGGTGCCGTTGGGGTGGCTATATTTTCCGCAGATGCGTACATGGGCCTGGTAATTTAAGTTCGCAGATGCGAACATCTTTCGGCAAATGCGGTTGCGCAGATGCGAAAGTTCTGGGTAGAGAGTTTATTTTCGAGGGTTTTTCCATTTTCTCCATATTTTAGTTTTAGACCTCGGTTTTGGGAGCTTCTTTGCGGGGTTTTCAAGCAAATCGATTGGTTAAGTGTTCTTCACCTAGAATTTATTATGTTCCATGATTTTTATCTTTATTTTTATCATTTAATTTGTATTTCGAGTTGAGGAAAAAGGAGGTTTTTGAAGAAAAAAATTAAAATAAAAAATCATGATTTGAGGGACGAATTGGTATCGGAATTTTATAATATTAGTATGGTTGAACTCGTATAGGAATGTGTGTATGGGTTTTGTGAAATTTTTCGAGTTCCGAGGTACGGGCCCGGAGTTCGACTTTTGGGTCGATTTGTAGATTTTGATAAAGATTGAGGCTTTATGATCCAGAATAGTTTCTTATGAGTTTATTTGTGCTTTGAAGTTATTTTGGTTAGATTTGAGTCATCTGGAGGTCATTTCACCCGAGAGGTTCATTTTAGAGTATCGGTATGTCTTCTTTGAGGTAAGTATCTTGCCTAACCTTGTCTGAGGAACTACCCCTTAGGATTTGAATCTTCTATGCTAATTGTAGTCCGTGTACGCGAGGTGACGAGTACATGCTCGGACTTATTTGTGGAAATTGGCCTTTCGGGTTCTTAGGTCCTTGTATTCACTGAATATGCAATTGTTCTTATTATGATACGTTTCTTAATTACTAGTTTCACTTCTACCTGCTTAATTAGAGTTAATTGCTTCATGATCCACTCTTATTGCTTATCTTATTCATATGTGCCTTAGCTGAAATTGTTACCTTTCTATGCCATGTTATCGTTTCCTAACTGCTTATCTTTATTTGAAATTATTACTATCTTTTTGTAATTATTTAGCCTTAATTGAGGTTATGTTTATATTTCTGTTGTTTCTTCTTAGCTGAAAATGTTGTATCTCTTACCTAATTTCCCAACCTTAAAAGAAGTTAGATATCATATATTTTGTGACTTGTCCTTATTTGGAATTATTCAACTTCTGTTAGCTCCCTCGTCGGCTAACTATTTATTGTAGATCGTTGTTACATAGTATTTCCTTTCTTGTTAAGTTGTTCTTTATATGACTATCATTCCTTATTGTGGCTACTCTTTGTGAATTAGTTCCTCCATTTCTTTGAGTTCTGGAATTTCTTGTTTGACTTATTTGTTGTACCCGTATATTATTGTCATTGTTGTTGTTGTACTTGTTGAGGTGATGCACGAGGTTTCTGTTGTGCGGTTGTTGTTATAGTGATGCACGAGGTCTCTGTCATGCGGTTGTCGTTATAGAGTTGCACGAGGTTTCTGTCGTGCAGTTGTTGTTATAGTGATGCACAAGGTCTCTATCGTGTGGTTGTCGTTATGGGGTTGCACGAGATTTCTGTCGTACTTTTGTTACTATTGATATTTGTACATGCGGCATGACAAGGCGGGATATATATATATATATATGGGGGGGTTGTGCATGTGGCGAGACAAGGTAGAAACATTGTAATGCACGTGTGGCGAGACAAGGCGGGCACTTATTTTACTATTGCACACGTGGCGAGACAAGGTGGGCTATGTCAGGGTTTGATTTGTGATGACTTATGATGGCCTGGGGGCATTTTTTTTATATTTGTGTAGTGGTACACTTACCTGTGTGAGCTTTATCTTGTAAAAAGTTGTGGGAAAATATTCTACGTGTTGTCCATTTCCTTTCCTACAGTTACTAGTTGGCATGAACTATGTTAGGACACTTGCACAAGCATACACGTAGTTGAGCACTCTTATCGATTAAGAGGTTTTCTTGATATTGTTGGGTATAGATGCACACTCTTGTTTACTTGCCTTTTGTGTGAGAATGGCTCTATTTGGCATGTGAGTCGTCAGTGTGGTTATGAATTGTAATGAGATCCCAGGATGCCAAGTGTTAGGGTTCAGGTATTGGGACCCGTGAGTTGTGAATAGTCTGAGGTTCGGTACCTCATGGAGTTTATTGACTAAAATCTGGTGTGAAAGCAGCTGTTTTGTTGAGTTGTTACTTGTCCTTTCTTATCTGTGATTATCGGATTTAGGTTGTGTTTCCGTTCATTCTTTTATGTCATTATTATGGTGTTCCGCTGATAGTGTTGTTTTCCTTCCTTCCTTGCAATTTACGTATTGCCACTTCGTGTAGTCTTTATGTGGATATCATACTCTGTTGTTCCTATACTTCTACTTGTTTAGGTTATTTAGTCCAGTAGGTGTCTTTATTGTTCCTCGTCACTACTACACTGAGGTTAGTCTTGATACTTGTTGGGTACCGCTATGGTGTACTCATACTACACTTCTACACATTTTTGTGCAGATCCAGGTATTTCGAAGTCAGTGGATCATTAGCTAGTTGTGCGGATTGTTGCTGTGGAGACTCAAGGTAAACCCGATGCTGCGTTCACAGGCTTCGGAGTCACTTTCTTATCTGTATTCACACTGTTTACTTTATTTCAAACAGTTGTATTTAGAATATTGTAGTAAAACTTTGTAGAGCTTATGACTTGTACTACCGATTTTGGGAATTGTAAATTTTATAGAGATTTCCATTCAGAAATTGTTAGAAGTTATTTAATTAATGTTGTTATTCAGTAAATGTTAGGCTTACCTAGTCCCTAAGACTAGGTGCCATCACGATACCCAACAGAGCAAAATTTTGGTCGTGACAATCTCTTGAGTGATCTCTAGTTGATCGCTTATTAGTTTTACTACAATTATTTTTTGTATAAAGTAAAAAATCCTGATGAAATCATAGATCACCTATGTGTTAACTAAGGATCACCCATGTATTATTTATGATCGCCTATAAAGAAATGGATGAATAATATATTACTATAAGAATTAAATACATTACAAGACTAATCTTATTATTTCTATTTCATAACCTTACAATTGTTTGATAAACTTAATCCTTTTCAAAAAGAATTTTTTTAAGGCATGTTAAGTCACAATTTCAAAAATATTTAAAACTTTATCTCAATTTTACAATCATTTTTCCGACAACCGAGACGATTATATTCATTCTTATGCCATTAGTTAAATTGCTTTGTACAGCCCAATACAAATATGTCTAATTGGATTAACATTTTAAGTTAGCGACCCTATAGGTCCCATAAACTTATAAAAGCAAGACACTAATAGCTTGTTTGGTCAAGCTGAAAAAATCTTCTTATTTTGAGAAGTGCTTTTCGAAAAAGTACTTTTGGAGAGATGCAGTTTGTATTTGGCTAATCAATCTGAAAAGCACTTTTGAGCAATAATTTGTGTTTGGCTAAGTTTTTCAAAAAGTGCTTTTAAGTATCAAATTATGAATAAGGACATGAAAAGATTTACTTAATAGTTAATAATATATTAATAAATAAATAATCTCAAATATTTATTATTAAAGATAATAATTAAGTTTTTTCATTTTATTTAAATAAACATGAAAATAAAATTTAAAAACACTTTAATTCTTTAAAGATGATTTAAATATATTAAAAAATTATTTAACAAATATAAAAGCATTCATCTCAAAAGTCACCATATATTAGAAAGTTATTCTAAAAGTAAAAAGAAATATTTATACATTAGGAGAGTTCAATAAAATAATCTCTAATTCTAAGTATTAGGTTTAAAATAAGTAAGGTTATTTTGATATATATCATATTTTCCTAAAGGTATTTTTGATAAGATGAAAAGTCAAAACTGTTTTTGCTTCTTCTTCTGGGAGAAGCTACTCTTTTCTTCTTTTCTAAAACTGTTTCTACTTTTTTCCCCCAAAAAATCCTGGCCAAACACCTCAAGTTGAGAGAAAAAGTGCTTTTGTCACGACCCAAAATACACTAGTTGTGGTGGCACCTAACCCAACCCCTTAGGTCATCCAATTAACAGTTAACACAATTCTAAATAAATAAAGGTGATCAACAAATAATATATTTGGATTTCATGCAATATCCCACAGACTGGTAGTACAAGTCATGAGCTATTAAGACAGGATTTTTGCAAAACCTGATATGAAATAAATACAACTTATGTTGAAATGTGAATAAACAAAATTCAACTCTAAAATTACCCAGGGACAAGTGGTAGCTGCACTCGGGAGGCACGAACATCTTTAGAGCCAGCTTTTGTCCTCCACCGCATCTCAGCTCCAGGATCTGCACGCAAGGTGCAAACGTGTAGTATGATCACCACCGACTCCATGTACTCAATAAGTATCTTGACTAACATCGGTGAAGTAGTGGCAAGGCTTATTAGTTAAAAGATACTCACTGATATTACCTGTGCAGTAGACTAGCAATAGAACAATACTAAAATATAACAGAGAAGAGTATAAGAACAAATATGCGAAGCAGTAAAGAATCACCAGAAGAAATCACGGTAGTAAATTCATTACTTCATAGTGTGAGAAATGTACTCAAGATATCAAATCGAATGGCACGGCAACACCCTTCGTGCATTTATCTCTTCCTCACTGAGCATACGTGTAACACTACCAACTAGGTAGAAAGAATGCCAATAAAAATAACGATAAAGTGGGAGATACACAAGTAGCAATAATGAACAACGTAGTGCATATGGGCAACACTAACAGGCTAGATAGGAGGCATAGAAGTAATAATAGCATTTAAGGTAGAAGAACATAAATTTCATTCGCTAACATGGTAAAAGGCTTAGATATAGATATAACAAACATGAAGGAAAGCATGATCCTTATAAGCTAAACAAATAGAAGGCATTAATAACTAACATAGTAGAAGGCTCATACGAAAATGCAACCAATGAGAAATGATGTGGATGTAGATATGACAACAAGAAGGAAAGCATGATATTTGCAAGTTAAACAGATAGAAGGCATGGACAACACATCAACAATTAATATAGAGGACAAAGACAGAACAACAACGACAAGTCACATAGAAAATATAGGTGTAACATAACAGCTTAAGGTAAAGGCATGAACATATACACAAGGAAATATATCACAATATAATGCATGTCTCTCGTCCTTACCTGCACGGAAACATCCTTTGTGCCATGAACAGATGATAATATAAAAACATGATAATGCAAATATAATGGCACGGCATCACCCTTCGTGCTTTTACTCTCATCCTTACATGATAATGTATATGAAATGGCAAGGCATCACCCTTCGTGTTTTTACTCTCATCCTCACATGATAATGTAAATGTAACTATTATAATATAAATAAAATGGCACAGCATCACCCTTTGTGATTTTACTCTCATCTTCATATGATAATGTAAATGAAAACATGATAATGTAAATAAAATGGCGCGACATCACCCTTCGTGATTTACACTTTTCCTCACATGATAATGTATATGGCAGGACATCGTCCTTCGTGTTTTACACTCTTCCTCATCAAGCACATGTATATCAATAAATGCGAGGTAGGAAGCATGACTAACATCAAGGAGAGTAATTAAGAGAATATTCCAAATAAACATCAATCATAAAATTCAATCCAATAACAATTCAATAAACCTCAAGAATATTATTGTCCAAGTATTTCAACAAGTCTCAAAAATGATCGTCAACTCAAGTATAGAATCCAATATATCAAGAATAACGGTCGTAGCGATGTATTAGTGATTAAGCATAGTGATGATCGAATTTATCACACCAATAGTTTCACAAAAATCGATTGAATTTTGGTCAAGTTATAATAAGATAAATCTTTATTTCTAGCATTTAATTTCATATTCTTAGTAATCTAGAAGTCAAGTAAGACATGAAACAAGAAGGTCACATAATTCTACAAGGAACAATTTGAACCACGCAAGCTGGTTAGATGCGTGGGGCAGAGGACTCGTAGTACCCCCCCCCCCCCCC